>ML783070.1:492535-515243 GCA_009831015.1 Picea engelmannii
GTGGAGTTGTTGAGATCAGTCTCCAAGTGGGAGATTGTTGGTTGTGGAGCCTGATTATCTTCCTGATTCAGAGGTCCTTTCTTTTAGCCGTGTTTATACCCCATGAAGTATTTACACCCCAGAAGTATGTACACTCTTCCACGTGGGGGAGTGCAGAGGGGAGGTACCTCGTTTGCGGGGTCCGGGGGGCCTATCCCCCTCGCTGGGGGGTCTGTGGGAAAGTGGGGGTTCGGGGGCGAAGCCTCCGAAGAAAAAATTGCCTTGTAAAAGTATATTGTAATTTCATTGTAAATCTGGACCATTCATTATAAGGTCGCAGATCTAACGATAGAGATTATGTTAGGTTTTTTTTCCCTAGAAGGCAACCCTCTTTTATGAGGGAAATGTATTGCGGCTATGGATGATGGTGAATATTGTATTCTGAGAGAGGAGACTGTGAGAGAAAGAAGAGGAAGTTACAACGGGTTTTGCTGTAGGTTATATCCCTTCATTTGCTGGATAATAATAAAGGAAGGATCTGGCAATTTCTCTGGTGGACGTAGCCCACACTGGGTGAACCATGTAAATCTGTGTCTCTCTCTTGTATTGTGTGTCTTCTGTGTTTTGTTTCTACATTTGTTTTATTTTATTTCTCCGCGGTCCTATTTTTCTAACATTCCTCTGGAAGCCACAACTAAAACAACGGGTTTGCTCCACTAGAGTCATCACAATGGAGTTGCCAGGTGCACAATAGCAATATCAATAGTTCTGATATCTGATGCACCTTCAGAATCAATTGATTGTTGTCATTCAATCCCAGGGAAAATATTCAACTTCATCCCCAACAACGACGCAAAAAATGTTGGCGTCAGAAGTCACTCCTAGATTGCGACAAGAGCAGAGCCCAATGCCCATCAATTTTATGTCACAATAAGTTTAATGGATGATCAAATGGTTAGAGAGCCAGGACAGAATCACTCTAGCTCAGGGACCAAGTCTGGTATGTAAAGAGAAAAGGAGGTCTTGATCTAACTTCAGTCAGTGGGTTGATTTTAGGATGAGAAGGTGGAAGACTTGGTGAGAGGAGTGAGCAAAACTACCTCGGGAAATAGGCCTTTCAGCAGTTTGCAGAAGAAAAACTATAAATGCAAGATCCTCTTGGTTCAAAGTTTCAGGGAATTGAAGGGGTGAATTGACTGGATCCTCCAATTCCAAGTCATTCATCGTTGAGAAAATCACAAGACAGATTAGAGATAACAAAACTATTACAGTGATCCAACCTACATCATCATATAACAGCGACAACTCGATTGGATCCTCCAATTCCGAGATGGTCTAACACAATGCAAACAAAGATATGAAAGAAACAGACATTCATAAGGCAAGAAGTCTCAAGAGTCAATGCATAACCAGAATAACCAGTGCTTTTCTAAAGATTTTACAATCGGGAGCCTTGCTCAACCATCGATGATTTGAAAAATAACAAAACTAAGTACATATACTCCTAAACATTTTCCCAACAGAGGCGTCTTGGACTTTCAGGATGGGGTGTCTCTTCAATCAAATATGGCCTGCACTCCTCTGTCATACACCATCTTAACTCTACATGGCTCATGCTAAGGGGTAGCTGAGCCCTTAAATGATGAATTAGCGTGCACAGGATTCCCTGGTGAGTCGAGGAATTGGCATGGCTTCTTTGGAAAAAATCAGTACAGAGGACCATCTCGGGAAGACTTCCTACCAGGACATCCATACCCTGCAATTAATGAGTGAGGCGAGGTTTCAACCACCCTCTCTCTTCTTCATTCACTCCAAGTAGGTACCAGGATTGAGATCAAGTTGAACTGTCACCTGGAGAGCATGGCGATCCCTTCTGCAGCTAAACCTGGTGCTTTATCCCTTTGCATAGTTCTTTTTGTCGCCCCCAAGTGACCACGGGCCATGACCCTGTGCCTATCTTCAAAGGCACTTTTGGCATTTCGCGTTTTGTGGATGGGAGGAGGATGCTCCTTGTGCTTCAAAGCTACTAAAGGCGAGGTGGAGACATAGCCTAATCATGTGCCATGCATCCCTCTGGATGGACGACTGAGATCTTCTCGGCAATACTGTGGGCCCGGTTCTTGGACGCCTTCGGCACTTCGCGTCTCGCGGATGGGAGGAGGCTACTCCCCATGCTTCAATGTTACGATAGGTGAAACAATGACATGGCTTGACCATGCACCATGTGTCTGCTTGGATGGACGACTGAGATATTCCGGCAATACTATGGGTTCGGGTCCTGGAAGCCTTCGGTACTTCACGTCTCGCGGCTGGGAGGAGGCTGCTCCTCATGCTTCAATGTTACGATAGGAAAAACGACGACATGGATTGATCATGCACCATGCATCCCCTTGGATGGACGGCTAAGTTCTTTCGGCAATATTGTGGGCCTGGGTCCTGGAAACCGTCAACACTTCGCGTCTCATGGATGGGAGGTTGTTCCTCATGCTTCAAAATTACGATAGGAGAAACAATGACATGGCTTGATCATGCACCACGCGTCCCCTTGGATGGAAGGTTGAGATATTCCGGTGATGCTGTGGGTCTGGGTCTGGGACACCTTCGGCACCTCATGTCTCACAGCTCCCAGTTGCAAAGAAAATCATTTCAAGGTCGCGATGGGCAAAGTGGCGTCATAGCGTAATCGCGTGCCACAGATCCCTCTGGATGGATGGTCCTGATCATTTGATGAATGCAATATAAGATCTATCCATCGTGCTAATCGTGGTGCAACTCTGTTAACTGCGATTTCCCACCGACCTTCAATCTTCTTCGCCAATTGATCCTTTCCGTTGAAATCAAACTGCCTGTGCGCTTGATTTTAAACCCGAAATGGACTTCTCCTATGGGCTGCACTCGATGCTTAGGCTGCGGCTTTGGACTAGAACACATTTGATGGGTTTTCACACCCCATTTATTTGCATTCTACATCAAGGATCTGAAATCGGGAAAAAACACCCCACTTGCAAGAATTGGTGCTAACACCAGGCATGGCTATTGCCAAAGGATTGACAAGCAATGACATAGGAATGAAAACTTTTTCCAATTCCTTGACCCAGTTCTTCAGTTTGGCATTCTCGATCTCCATTCTTCTAATGGAATCATGAAGTGCTTTTCCACTCGCGGTGTGAAGTTGAAATATTTGGGACGACCATATGTTGGCAACATGAACCTCTGAACGATATTTTGCTTACCTATTTTTAACATCTTTTTTCTCAATTTTCAATTTTTTGGACTAGCTATCAAAAACAACTCTCTCGAACACGAAGGATTCATCTTCGTCAAAATTTTCGATGATGGATATGTCCATTGGATGGCTATGGTGGATGATGTCTCTGATATGATCAAGGAAGGAAATCATGCTATCCAAATCAGTGTCAAGTTCCATGTTCTCACTCTGAATTTTTAACTCTTCTGCTTGCCCCATAATTTTTTTTCTCTTCTTCTCTACTGGAAGCTTGTGAGAACTATCAATTTTAGAATGAGAAGGATAGTTATCTTCTCCTCTGTTTGAAGAACTCTAAGTTTCATTGTTTCTATGGTGGGCCATTGGAGAGATTCTCCAGGATGTCGTACTTTTTGGAGTGGTATTTGCGGATTGAACACTCTTGTCACTGGGGCATTTCCTCTGTTGCATGTACAATTTAGTGTAGATTTTCACTGTGTCCACGTCATTGACATCAAAGGCATGACCATTGTCTCCACTGTCTCTGTTTTTGGGAAGGTTTTTATTTAATTAACAATCATCGAGGTCAAGTTTTTGTAAATGTTGTCGAAAAATACTATAGGGGTCAAACCCTCTTATGATTTCAGCATATCTCAGGTTGGATATGCTAGAATGTGCTACAAAATCGTCAATTTTGTTGATGTTTTTCAACACAAACTCCCCTACTTTCCAAGGAAGAGGAATGAACTATTTTTTTCTTCTTCTTTTGGAACATATGGAACCAGTAGATGTATTGATGTTCTACTTCTAAAACAAACATTATGTCTGTAATGTGACATGGAAGGAGAGCAGGCTGTTCCGTGGAGCCAAAAATTCTTATCACAATGTAATTATCCAAAAGATCGAGTGTCCCCTTCTTGTCCAAAAAATGAGTTTCCTATTCATATATGCAAAGAGTATCTTCTCCTAACAACAAAACTTTGAAAACAGACAGGAATCCATTAAAAACCTCATAAAAACAGTGGGAAGCCTTATGGTTCCAGAAGGCCTGGTACTAGAACGTTACTAGGTGCAATTCACAGTTGACATTCTTGGACAAAGACAGTTGTGGAAACTGACAGGAATGCGTAATTGCAAAAACTAAATAGGACGACATATAAAAAAAAAATTCCCTTTTGTATCTTGACAATTGGGAACAAATTTCATGGGAAACTAACCTGCCCCAGTAAAAAATGGCTTGTTCATTGACTGTGAAATACAAAATATAAAGATCCATGCCGTAAATAGTTTTTGTGGACTCCTCTCCGATTATTCTTGTAAACAATCAGGCAATTTCACGAAATGGATTTCTAAATGAACTAACCTGCATTCTTGTAATATCTCCAGGGACTAGAAGTGGGTTTTGGAAAAAATGGGGCAAGAGGTCCAATCTGTTATTATGCTTTGCTAGGAACTGTTTGCAATCTTCTACTCTGAACATCAATGTTGGCTCTGACAATTTTAGCATCTGGTGGAAGACCTGAGGTGACAAAGAAATAGAAGAGCGGTCCCACAGTGGAATAATTCTTTTCTCTAAAATAAATTTATCGGTGCACCAAGAGACCAGGTCCTTGCAGTCAAAAACCTCAGGAACACAACTTGCATGAGCAATCCTGGAGGTCCAAATTACTTGGTTCTCTGCAGCAGAGGTTGAATAATAACAATATTCCATGGACCACTTGAACTTTTGGTCCTCGTGCCCGAAGATGTTGAGTGTATTTCCATAGAAGTGTTGTCGAGTTGATGCCATAGGTTTATGAGAACGTTGGTTTTCTACAGATGATGCTTTAAATGAACAGTTAGAGCCGATAATGTAACTCTTCACTAAATATTGGTCAAATTATTATGAATGGGAAAGATCCTCGAGACTTTCGTTCAGTAATGACAATCTTTATGGGTGGTGCATGATGAATTGTTAGCAGTAAAGATTATTTATTGCATATTTTAAAATGCGAAGGTAGAAGCTACGACGAAGAGTAATTAAGGATTGGAGGTTTCGTGAATGTGAAAAGGCCACAACGTGCGAATGGGATTTCATGATTTTGAAATCAACACTCGGAAGGGATAGTATAATCCCCCCAAAAATTTTGGTTTAATGCGCATCAATACGAGATCTCGTCGAGCCTTTCGCCCATCAATGACAATTTATACGGTTTCTGCATGATGACCTGTTAGAATTAAATGCTAGTAATTCCATATTTAGAAACAAGATATATATATATATATATATATATATAACTTTTTTTTTCCCTTTATTATAGACAAGTGCGAAGGTGAAGGAGACGATAGAGAGCAACAAAAGAATGGAAAGCCCTAAAAAGTGCTTGGACGTGATTCAAAAAAGGATTACGGGGATACTCAGGATAGCCAAGTGTTGCATGGTCAAATTTCATGTATCAAAAATTTTGAGTGCAAAATGTGTAAAACGGAAGAGATCGTGATATTGCAGTTCAGCGGTCAGTTTGTATATTTGCAGAATTTCGGAAAAGTGGATAAGTGTGGAATAGTGAAATTGCTAATTTCATGTGTAGAAATAAGATCTTATATATAATTGGCAACTTCTAATTGCAAAGGGGCACGTGCATAGGAAACAATGACTACGAACTGAATATTTTTTCAACCTGCCAAACCGACAATTCGCCAATTTTTTTTGAAGAAATGGTGAAGTCTTGAAAGCGAACATACGTGCTTCAAATGGGGTGACAATAGTTCCACAAAATATGCGAGGACCCGACGGTTAAATTGTATTTCTTGGAAGTTTTCAGTGCAAAATGTATACCACAGAAGAGGGCAAGTCCGGTTGTCAATTTGTAGTGTGAAATTGTGGGTGGTGTTTGTAGGACACAGAACTATAGACGAAATACTTTGCCCTTTAATATAGCTTTTGTTCCGCAAATGTGGTATGGATCATTTGATCACTTTTCCATCTGTAAATAAAGGCAATCTTGAGCCCACCAACCCTGGAGACTGTCTGTCAATTTGTATATCGTGGAGCTTTGAATTTTGTTTGGAGGTCATGGAAAGGTAGAGGTGAAACGTTGACCCACTCAGCGCGCAATTCCGCATGTCAATTTGTATATTATGAAACTATGGGTGACAGTTGTAGGACATGGAACAATAGAGGGTCAATTTAAAGAAAGGGGAAGCAGTTTTTGGAAACACATCAATTCTCCAAGCTGCGCGGTAAGGCATTTTCAAGAAAAAAATGATTAAGTAACCAGGAAGAGAAACTAGAGGGAATAAAAGAGTGGGAAAATAGAAAGGCGGAAGACAGTTTTTGTAAGCGCGATTTGGTTTCAAAGAATCCCCATTGTTGCAAAACCATCATTTTCTACTAATTGCCAGCAAATGCATTGTTCAAGATTAGATTTTATTGCAACATGTGCCTATAAATATGTTCTTGATACATTCTTCCATGACTATAAGATATTAACTTAAATACTAAACTTCATTTTCTAGTAATTGCCTACAAATTCTTTGTTAAAGATTAGATTTTATTAGAATGTGTGGGTGTAACTATGTTCTTGATACATTCTTCCATGACTTCAACATATTAACTCAAGTATTAAACTTATTGCATTATGGGTTGTTAGTATTAAAACTTAATAATTGCATGTCTAGAAACAAGAATAATGATTTCACTGCAACATTGTGCATTGGTATTGCTATGTTCTATCTGCATTACGAATATAATTGAACATTGGTTTGAAACTGTGAAATCCATTTTTTTTTTGCATAAAAGGTCAGTGGATTGACACAGTGCATTGTCATATAATTGTTATATGTTCCATTTTAGAAAAAAATAACCCAAGTAAACACAATATCAAAGAAGTATGAGAGAAACGAACCATGCCAATGAGAACATGCATTAAATCCAGAAAAGAAGCAACAATGAAGAGCCGAAGGAAAATATTTCTTAATAGCAAATCCATTTAAAAAAATAAGAAAAACACCGAGTATTGTAAATCTATCCTTAGAAATTGGACTGAGTTCTTCGGGCCAAAACATTGAATGTATCTATGAAAAACACATGCACGAGATCCGCAGTATGTAATATCATTGCAGTTTTCTCCTCGATGAATCATTCTGTGCTAAAATTGATATTTTTCAGAAGCTTCCCGTGAGGAAGAAGACAAAAATTGTTGCAGGGAAAATGGAATAGCCCTTGGCTGAAACTGCCTCTGCATAGTCCAAAAACATTCAGGAGCACAGGTTGCACGTGCAATTCCAGAGGGCCAAATTAGTCAATTCTAGGTGGAAGGAGATAACTAGTAGAAAAATGCCTTGCAGCAGCGAGAGTTTTGCACATGATTCCTGAAAATTTCAATCAATAATATTTTGGCTTGAAATACATATCTCAGAGCATCAACATATCATTGCTTTACATTGAAACGCTTCTGCCCATAATGGACTAATTTGGAACTCTGGAATTCCTACTTTCATGCTGCAAGGTGGGTATTGCATTTACCATTGGTCTCATTTCTGAAACTCCTTTTGGTGTTGTCAGGACCTCCATCAACAAGCTGGGAAGTTATGTACATTATGGTTGATTTCAATTTGGGTGAAGGAGTGGGAAGATTCTCTGCATTTCCATCATCCATTGTCGTATCATCTCCCATTAGATCATTTTCTTCCGGTTCGAAATTCATGACATCAACTTCTGCGACAGACATGAATGCAACTGGGCAGGTTCAATGAGCAGGAAGGGTTGCCTTGTAATTCTTTGGCTCGAAATATATCTCTTGGTATACCAAGGGACCATATCCTTTTTTTCTCCTGGGCGGAGGGAGATGAATAGTAAGAATATGCCCTGGAATAGTGGAACCTCTAGCCATTATGCTCCAATATGTTTATTGTGTCTAGATAGAAATGCTGCCACAAGTTATTAAGAATTTTTGTTTGTTGGAGACAATGTTTGAAATGAAAATCGGGGAGGGATAATATAACCCTCCACAAATTATGGTTTAATGCGTATCAATGGAATATCTCCTCGAGCCTTTTGTTGATCAATGACAAGTTTCAGGGTTCATGAGGAATGAGTTGTCACCATCACAGCTCACTAATTGCACAATTAGGAAAAAGTGCGAAGGTGGCAGTAACGACAAAGAGAGATTAAGAATTAGAAATTTCTTAAAAGCGCCAACCCGCTGGTGCACAAAAGAAAATATTGCATCATCTTTGAAATGAATACATGGAAATCATAACATACTTGTGCGCAAATATTAGTTTAATTCGTAGTAATGAAAAATATTCTCTAGATTTCTGGACATTAATGAAAATGTTAATGGTTCCTGCAAAATGACTACTACCATTAAAGATTAATTATTGCACATATGGAAACAAGTACGAAGGCAGGGGCAATGGAGAAACTGATTCCAAGAAATACCTAAGTATGGAAAGCGGATGGGCGGGTTACAAAAGAAAAAAGACAGAAGATATACCCAGGAGATGTGAAGGGTCGATGGTCATATTGCATCTCAGTGATAGATATCGACTGTCAATTTGTAAGTCACGGAATTTCTAAAAGGACCAACCAAACATAAAGAGAAATTATACGAGTCTATATTGATAATGTTCTTAGACATCATATTTAAAAATAAAATAAAAATAAAAAAATCATATTTAAAAATTATATTTACACACACACACACACACACACACACACACACACACACACATATATATATATATAATTACTCCCACGAAACTCTTTCTTTTTTTTAAACATTAAAATATTTCAAAGTGTTAATGAAAAATGCAAATTTGTACATTTCGGAAGTCCAGGTGCTAGTCCCAGGCGACAGAACAATGTAAATACAATGTTAAAGCCACCTATGTAGGAACCCACATTTCAAGGAACAAAAGCAAAGAGAAAAGATAAACTAGATTTTTTTGGAAAAAGGAGTAAAAAACACTAAATATCTACTTAGCCACTTTTTTTATCGTGGGTTCTCGGACTAGCGGGATCTAAATTGGGTATCCACTGTTCCCTGGCCTACGAATAACATTCAGAATTCTGCGATATACAAATTGGTCATCGGACCTGCGGGGTGGCTCACTCAAAACTGCACCCCTTTTGTTTATTTTCATACAAGCAATACTCATAGTTCTGCAATATACAAATTGGCAGATGGACTCCAGGGCTAGAGGCCACAAACATTTCATACAAAATTGCATTTCTATTGTTCTGTTTCATGCAAACAGAAGTCAGAGTTTCTCCATATACAAATTCATAGATGGAATGTAGGGCTGGCAAGCCCAACCTTGCTAGTGTTTACGGGTGGCGATCCCTATGAACTTTGTAACACTACCAATGGACTCACAGGTTGGTCAGCTCAAAAGTGGGGCTTCGTTGTTCCCTTCCCTACAAGTATCACCCTGAGTTCTTCGATATACAAATTGACAAGCCCATTTGCAGACTATTTCAATTTTAAGGGCCTCCTATTGATGTAATAGCACAATTGGAATTCAACTCGTGAATCCCTAAGTATGAACTCTTACAAGGTATGGACACTAGGTTCTTATAGAGTTTGTATGGATCTTCCATTTCATACTTGGCCACTTTTTCGATTGCGGGTTCTCGGTCTGACGGGATCAAAGTTGGGCCTCTATTGATACGTATCCTACAAATAGCACCCAGAGTCCTGCAATATACAAATTGACTGTCAAAGTTGCGGAATGGGTCGCTCAACATTACATTTCTATTGTTCCCAATCTTCTAAACAAAATTCAGAGGAAACTAGTAGTACATAGTAAAGATGTGCTTCTCAAAACTATGGACATGAGATTTTATAGAGCATGTATGGATCCCTCTTTACATACTCAACCACTATTTGCATGGCAGGTTCTCGGGCTGGCGGGTTCAAAATTGGCCCTCTATTGTTCCTTTCCCTACAAATAGCACCCATATTTCCGCGATATACAAATTGACAAGCATACTTGCTAGTTATTTGAATTTTAAGCGACTCGTATTCATGTCATAGCACAATTGTACTTGGGCCATTTTATGTTCGTTTATTACAATATCAAACAGGGAAGTGATCGGTCGGCCTAGTGATATAAAAGTAAGTGAAATCTAAAGTCGTGAATCTGTCAACTTCTGCAACTACAAGCTTTTTGAAAAACGAGTAATACATAATAAATATGTACTCTTATAAACTATGGACATGGAATTTTTGTAGATCATGTACGGATCTGCCATTCCATATTTAGCCACTTTTTTGGATCGAGGGATCTTAGGTTGGCGAGCTAAAAATTGGGCCTCTATTGTTTCGTGCTCTACAAATAACACCCATAATTCCACAATATACCAATTAACAAGTGGACCTGTGGGCTTCCTGGCTCAACATTGCAATTTCATTGTTCCGTGTTCTCCAAATAATGTTCATATTTTCGTGATATACAAATTGAAAGATGGACCTGAGGGCTGGCGGGTTCAAGTTTTCCATTGTTTACAGATGGCAATCCCTATAAACTATATAACATATCTAAAAACATTATTTAGAACACTAAATTATTAATATTACATATTGATATTGCATAATTTAATTAGATGAAAAAGTTTGTACAAGATGGTCGGGAAAGTGATATAAAAGTTTTCCAACAAACGAGCAATACATAATGAACATGTACTTTTATAAAGTATGGACATGAAATGTTATAGAGCATATGCGGATCCATCATTCCGTACTTAGGCACTTTTTGGATTGTGGGTTCTCGACCAGGCGGGATGAAAATTGAACCTCTATTGTTCCATGTCCTAGAAATAGCACCCATACTTCCGTGATACACAAATTGACAGGCGGAATTGTGGGCTGGTTGGCTCAACATTGAACTTTTATTGTCTTGTAGTGATTGTTGGATTATTGAGAGGGGGGATGAATTAGTAATAGCGTAATTATAATCATTTTTCTTCAATTGTTATATCAATGTAGAATTATTATCCAATAATGAGAAGTAAGAAATAAACAATCACATACATACACAGTACACCAGTGTTTTACGTGGAAACCCAAATTGGGAGAAAACCACATAATGTTTTTTCTTATATGTCTTAAATAATTACATTCATTGGAAGCACCAACTTCCTTTGTTTTCCAACTACAACTAGAAGGAGGCTCCAACCCCCTAGTTTCTTAGGCTATAACCTAAGGGAAGCCCCAACTCCCCAATTCTCTGGCTACAACCAGAAGGAGGCTACAACCCCCTATGTTCTCCGGCTACAACCAGAAGGTGGCTAAAACCACCTGTCCTTGCCCTGTCCTGCCACCCTGAAGTAGAAGTAGATTGATGGAACCATTGTAACACTATCACTGTGAGATATATCGATGTAAATATATACCAATAAATCTAAACCATGCATCAACCATGCATCAACCTGTACCTCAACCTGTAATCAACCTGTACCATAAATAAGTGCATAAACCATGCACCAACCTGTACCAAAAAATCTGTAATCAACCTGTACCATAAACAAGTGAATCCAAACATGTACCAATTATGTACCAATCATGTGTCAACTACTCATCAACCAAGATCATCAACTATACACCTCATGTATGTGCCAACTCATCAACTACTTGTCTCAACCATGTACTCAACATGTAACTCAACCAAAATCCCTCATCAATTTCATTATCCAAATATGATTTGTAACTCTGTAATAGACCTAGTGTGTATGATCACATTCCTGCAAACCTTCCCTAACTTTAACAACAAGAGACTAGCATTTTCATCAAACTTTTATTTAGTCTCACATGCCTAGTTTTGGATTAGTCAACAACCCTAACTTGAAGTAATCTTAACTTTGTACCTGTAATGTATAAAGATATGAAACTGATACACAATGTTCTTCAGTGTGTTTTATGAAATAACTCCAAGTTTCACTACTTGGAACCTCTCAGAAAAGGAGTTATAGCAAAAATGACACACCTTGCTGAATTCTGGCTTATTCTAGAGAGCGACCTTGTAGAGCGTGCTCCGCATGGAATATTTTCTGAATTGATCTAAAACTCTTACAGAGCATAATACAGACTATACCCTAACCAACACATTTGGTCTCACTAAATTTGGATCTGTTATGAAGAATTTACGATGTGTTTACCCGAAACACTTGTTTTTGACTAGTTTCAGGACTAGCCACAAACCCTATTTTTTATGGAGTGTAAATCCCAAAATGCAATGACCCACAAGCTAAATTTTTTACCACATATATTGGGATATGTTTTCTCAATGGAATATAAATTTCACAGTCTGAATCATTATATAAAAAAAGGTATAGCAAAAATGGTGAGATGACCTTTAAATAACATACCTTAGAAAACATCATCAAAAGAATTTATCCTCCCTTCAATTACGGCCCTCTTTTCTTCACCGTCCTTTTGAAATTCAGCTTAGATATCCTTGGTTACCTCAATAACCTATATATATTCAATATTCTCAAGTGTTCCACACCAAAAATTCTCATGAAGCTCTCACAAGAAGCTCTCCATCAATACTCCAAAAGATATTCTCACAAGAAACTCTCCATTGATCCACAAAAAAGATGATCTACAAGAGACCATCACTATCTTATTTATACTTTCATCCTGTAGGTCAATTAACCCATTTTTAGGTCACTTAACCCATTTCTAGGTCACTTAACCTATTTTCCTTATTTTAGGGTTAACCACTTTCCATAAATAGAAAGTTCTCCAATACTTTATCATTTAAGTATTCCTTCTTGATTTTGTCACCTTACTTTATCATTTCTTGATTTTGTCACTTCTCTTGATTATTTAAATAATCCACCTTTACTTTGTCACCTTACTTTATCATTTAAATAATGATTTTTTCTTTTAGGTCACTTAACCCATTTCTAGGTCACTTAACCTATTTTTCTTATTTTTAGGGTTAACCACTTTCCATAAATATTCCTTCTTGATTTTGTCACCTTACTTTATCATTTCCTGATTTTGTCACTTCTCTTTATTATTTAAATAATCCACTTTGAATTTGTCTCTTTACTTTATCATTTAAATAATGATTTCTTCTTTTAGGTCACTTTGACTTCTTTGACCTTGGGGGCTTCAAGCCTTCATGTGGGGGTCCTTCATCTTCGTAACGCCATAACTCTCAAACCATGAGGAGTTATGTGACATTCCACATACCACCAAAAATGAAATGACCAACACTATCCATATAGTATAGTTTCACCAACAATTTCCTTGATATTCATCTCATTATTCCACATACAAGCATGGGTCCTCCAACCATTCTTCTAGGATAACTCAATTCACAAAGCATCTTCTTGTGGGGGCTTTCACCATAAGGGGACCACTTTGTATTTCATCCATTTGTGCACCTTATCAATCATGATAAGACAATAATGAGTCATCTATACATTTTTCCAACAATGCATCATATACCAATGAAAGCACATCGATCCATCTTCATCATGTATCAATGACAACTCATTGATTCATATTCATCATATCAATGACAACTCATTGATCCATCTTCATCTATGAATTCTCATCAAGGACAATACATATTATATTATATTAATCATCAATCGATCAATCCTTTGAAATCAATCAATCACTTGACATCAATCAATCAAACCATTGGCATCAATGACAACATGATCCAACAATCCCCCCCTTTGGCATTGATGGAAATACCAACATTGATGTCAACACCAATTACCAATTATTGATGTCAACATGTAGATAAGGCATCCTCTACATCAATAGCCAATGTGACTATCTCTCCCCATCAATAAACATCAATCACATCAATGTGATTAATTCTCTCCCTTTGAAATCAATGGCAAATGACCATTCTCATCTTGGGGTTGCTCCCCTTGCTTCGACTCTCCTTGGGGCTTCTCCACCTGTCTAAATTCCTTTGATCTTCCTCTTAATAATCTCTCCCCTTTTGAACAAGGGATATTGTTAATATTATGGTAGTTGTGGGAGGTATTTACCTCCACATGTAAACCTGACGAGAATAGAAGACTCTGGAAAGCAAGAGAAAACCCTAATCAGTTGGCTAATAACCCTAGAAATCTTGTCAGCTCAAGAAGATAATTTATATTAGGTTATTAGCCTCCAAGAGAACAAGTCGGCTAGAAATAATAATAATATACTTAATAGACACATATCCAGAAGGAGAAGTCGACCCTAGAAAATCTGGCAGAACTAGTATAAATACATGGTGCTAGTTCTCATTTGACACATCTCAACAGTTGCAGAGAGTAACTGGTGTGCACTGCAGTTCCCCGTTTGGTGCACACATGTGGAGGAGGGTTGCAGGTGCAGCTGTAGCAACAACTAGTTTTCAGTATTGGCTTGACTATCTCTTGGCTAGGGTTTAGACTGTCTGATCAGCTATTGTTGGTGCACTATCCTTGGAGGAATATGCACTACAACTTGTTTGGATATCTAGCCTAGGGTTTGCTTCCAGAGTAATTCTCAGTCAAGGTTAAGGTGCTCGGAGGGTGGCTTCGACCTATGGTTGGGCAACGAGGGTATCATCAATGGTAAAACGAGCACACCATCTTCTATGTTCTAACAAGTTATGGGCCCACACCTCCTTCATTCAGTTTAAATGCTGGAAGGAAACATAGCCGCTATGATATTCAGCTCATTGAGGAACTCTTGCTAGGTTTACTAGCAGAAACAACTTCCAAGACACTACCGCTAGGGTTACTAGCAGGACCAGTTGCAGAAACCCTAATCCTTTCGTTGAGGAACCTTGAGTGAAGATATTGGCCTAATCTTCATATAGATTAGTGTGCCCTAGCCTAGCGCATCTTCTGATACTCTCAGCAAGCCAAGATGTGAAGTTTGAATTTCTGGTCAAATCTAGGGTTTGACCAAGTCAACAAAGCCATGACTAACTCTATGAAGTCTGAGAACAAGTTAGATGGAGCCTCTAACTTCAGAGCATGGAAGATAAGGATTGACCTCGTCCTTTCCAAGAATAAAGTGCTGGATATTGTGAAAGGAAAGATTGTGAAGTCAGAGTTTGAAGAAGGAAAAGAGAAGGAACCACAAAATGTTGCATCTATGGAGAAGTTCAAATATGTTGAAATCAATTCCATGAGTGTCATAGTGGATCCTATAAAAGACCACTTGATACCCTACATCTCCCATATTGAAGATGTACGATGCCCTAACAAATCTCTTCTCAGTCAGAAACATTGGACAAGTTATGAGTCAGAAGAATGAGCTCTGTGACATGAAGATGAATGAGGATGAAAACATAACATCATAAGGATCTCCCAGTTAAGAGATCAACTACAAGCTATTGAAGAGATCACTTTAGAGAAGGAATTAGTGAACGTACTACTCAATGGTCTTCCCAAGACGTGGGATGCATTTGCCATAGTCATGAACACACGCAAGGAGTATCCAACATTTGAAGAACTTTGGACTTGTTGTGCTAAAGAAGAATCAAGGATCAATGCAAAAGAGAAACCCCAAAATAAGTACGATGATCAAGCTTTCACAACAAGATTCAAGAACTTCAGGAAAAAAAGGAAGTTTGGTTCAAGGAGGAAGCCAAATCAAGAGAAAGACATTTCAAAACTACAATGCTTCAACTGTCAAAAGTATGGTCACTACAAGAATCATTTTCCTGAGCTAAAGAAAAGGAAGGAGAAACACGAATAATCGATTGCCGAATAAAAGGAACCTACAAAGAATACTAAACAGGATGGAAGAGACTTCTTCCTCTAAAAGGTAACAACACTCTTCTTATTCATTGTACATATCTTGTTTGCATAATCTTTGTACATATATTGTTTGCATCGTCTCTGTACATATCTTGTATATCCATCTCTTGGAAGATAATATGTTCCAAGAATAACTATACCTATGGAAGAACAAGAAAGATGAAAATAGATATCATTAGATAATACACATGAAAGAATGAAATACAAATAATGTGGAAGCTATCGCAAGATAAGTCGAATCAATCATGAAGAGACTTAGAAGAAGCAAAGACAGAAAGAAGTCAACAATCAAGAGGAAATTGGAAAAATAATTATGAAGTTTTGTAGAAAACAACAAGACGGAAGCATGGACTTTGTTAGACAAGAAAGCCAATTATATATTGCAGAAGACAATAAGGATGCATATGGAACCATGGACTCTCTTAGACGAAGGGAGACGATTATATGCACTTATACATGAATCAAGGATTAGAAGGGAACTAATCCTATGATCCATTGAATATGATGAAATGTATATATCCAAGGTAGCAACCATGAAAGACAGTACATGTTTAGTTCAACCACAGAAGAAGAACTCTTCGAAGAGAATCCTTAAAGTATTCCTAGTTGTCCATCCAGATCCGTGATCCTATGATGGTAGGAAGAAGTGGAATCTCTAGGGAATGGAATCTATAAGAAACTCCATGGACCCAAGAGCTAAGGGAAAACATAAAGAAGAACATGAATATTCCAAGAAAGAAATAAAATCCAGAACAACCAGTCACAATATTAAGAATCAAAAGATTACCAGCCTGATATGAACTCAATAAAAACAATCAAGCAGAAGAATTGGAAGTTGTGATGAAGAACAATGTATAGAAGACTCATGAATAAAAGCATTACAAGATCCAAAAACTAGAGGTTCTCCCAGATGGGGGGAGAATACCATGATGATTACTTGTTCCAGTAAACTAGACTTATCTCTACATAAGTCAATATATCATCTGCAACATCCATGAGTCAAAATTCTACATCAAATGAATGCAAAGAATGTTCTCCAGAGAAATTGAATAAAGAGCGTATGAAGAGAAATCTCAAGACTTTGAGGCATACTAGAAAGAGACTCATGTATGCAGATAAGAAGAAGATAACTTGGTGGAGAACCTCCAGTGCAAAACAAAATCATGGTGAAGATTTCCTATAAACATCAAGATGACTAGTCAGTAGATTAGATCTCACGATGACAGAATAAGTGCCACATAGATATGTTCCAGTTTTCCAACTATGATATACTCTATGGTTTAGATCTACATGAAGCCTTCATAGTGTTCCAGACTAAAGTACATTTGAAATCAATCATTACATTATCCATGATGAAGTCCAGAAAGGAGAAAATGATTCTCTAATACATATCTCCACAAATGAGCAGATAAGTAGACATTTTGGTAAAGCTTCTATCCAAGATGAAAGATTTTGCGTACTCAAGCTAAAGCTCTTGGAAAAAACTTCCTTTTTATTTGAAAAGGGAAGAAATGATTCTCCAAGTTAGGAGGGAACACTAAAAAAATTATTGAAGGCATTTATCTTTAAATTTGAAAATTAGTGCATCTTGGACATATCCTTTCCTGTTTAGAAAGTGGATTGAGACTTCTGACGGACAGTCACTTCTCATTGTGGTTAACATGGGAAGTAGTTTGATTGTTGATGTATCATAGATAGTGAATTCCCATTGTGGTTAACATGGGGAGTGGTCTAGGGTAGTCTCTCTTCTTGAGGGTTACTCAAGAAGACTTGCCCGCCTCATTGGACAACGATTTCTCATTGTCATTAACATGAGGAATGATCTTTTTTGGAGGTTGATGCAGGACAGTCTTTTCCTCTTGTGGTTAACAGAAGAAATGGTCTGGACAATCATTCGTTAGGGTTTATAAATTCTCTCCAGGGTGCACTTTGATTAGTGTAGGAGGAATGGCCCAGGGCGGGGAATGATCTAGGCTCAACAATCAGGTACAAACATTCCTTAGGGTTTATACATTCACTCCAGGGTGCACTTTGATTAGTATAGGAGGAATGGCTCAGGGTGTGGAATGGTCCAGACTCAACATTCCTTAGGGTTATACATTCTCTCCAGGGTGCACTTTGATTAGTGTAGGAAGAATGACCCAAGGTGGGGAATGGTCCATGTTCAGAAAATAGGACAATTATTCTTCCTTGCTTGAGAAGAATAGTCCAGATATCTCATTGTTCTACTTTGAGGTAAAATATTCTTTCATATCTCATAGACATGAGTGAAAGATTGGCCCAGATGATTCAATTTATATCATACCATTGTTTCTGTGCAGGCTACTATCAGATGTTTGTTATGAATACCATATGACAGTAGATGAAAACTATTGTGGTGGATATGTTCCACTGTTTGTGAGGCAAATATTCTTCCAGAGCTCACAGATGTAAGTGGAAGATTGGCCTAGATGATTTAGTTTATATCATAACATTGTTTCTATGCAGGTTACTATCAAATGTTTGTTATGAAGATTGTATGAATGTAGATGAAGACTACTGTGGTGGATATGGTCCACTATTCGTTGGTTATCAAGTACTTGTGCGTTACTTGGTCTGGTAGTGTACCACTGGATTGTAGTTATGTATTACTATGGATAGACACAGTTGTGTTCTATTATTGTTCTAATTGCCTTGAATACTATCAACCGTTTATTGGAGATAATCATCATCCAGACGAATGATGAACAAAGATTTTCCAGATGGAAAATGGTTCAGAGAATTTACTCTTCTAGATTATAAGAATGGCTCTTGTATCACTCTATGAGTGACTTATCCAGCATCATATCTAATTAATCATATGAAGTATGGTTTCGAGAGATGATGCAACTGATGGTGATGGTGATGCTCATGATCTAGTCATGAGATAGTCTAGAAGACTATATTGATGCTACCGGGTAAATGGTATGTTTTTGTGCTCAAGACCATTACCTGTAATACCTCCCTAGCCATGAGGGAGTGTTAATATTATGGTATCTGGGGGAGGTATTTACCTCCATGTGTAAACCTGATGAGAATATAAGACTCCAGAAAGCAAGAGAAAACCCTAATAAGCTGGCTAATAACCCTAGAAGTATTGTCGGCTCAAGAAGATAATTTATATTAGGTTATTAGCATCCAAGAGAAGAAGTCGACCAGAAATAATAATAATATACTGAACATACACATATCCAGAAGGATAAGTTGGCCCCAACAAATATGATAGAACCAATAAAATACAGGGCGCCAGTTCTCATTTGAGACATCTCAGCAGTTGCGGAGAGAAACTAGTGCACACTGCAGTTCCCAGTTTGGTGCGCACATGTGGAGGAGGGTTGCAGGTGCAGCTGCAACAAAAACTAGTTTTCAATATTGGCTTGACTATCTATTGGATAGGGTTTGGACTATCTAATCAACTATTGTTGGTGCGTTATCCTTGGAGGAAGATGTGCTACACCTTGTTTGGCTATATAGCCTAGGGTTTTCTTCCGGACTAATTCTCAGTCAAGGTTATGGTGCTCGGAGGGTGGCTTCGGCCTATGGTTGGGTGACAAGGGTATCGTCAATGGTAAATTGAGCACACCATATTCTATATTCTAATAGATATCACTCTGACATAATGTTGAAGATACATCAAACATACTCCCTTTGTGACCATTGCTCCCCCTAAAGCTATGCTCATGTGCTCTTTCTTCAAGTATAGGGCTCTTTTCTAGGTATGCATTTGATAAATATCTCCTCCTAGAATCATGGGAAGAAGAATGAATCCCCCTATGGGTATGTCTCCCCTATATTTTCTAAAAGATGAACATTATGCTACCATATAATGATCCTTGGACCTGTTCATGCATCAAACTCATGCCATACCAAGCATCATGAAGCAAAAGATATGTCAACAATGAAATAAAGAATCATGAGAAAAATATCAACCAACTACATCCTGTACAAAATGTGTGATCATCATGCACAAAACCTATGTACATCAACCATGTACATCATCGTCATGCAATGTGCCAAAAGATATCATCCATGGAATGTATCGACCATATTCCCTTATCAACATGCCAACATGTGCATCTACCAATATGCCAACCATATGCATCCACCAATATGCCAACCATGTGCATCTACCAACATGCTAAACAATGTATCATATCACTCGTGATATGTCTCCATCATGAACCAAGTTCCACAATCATGTATCTCAAACAAATTCCAATTGTTGTGCTAATCATGTAGTACCAATGGTGTAGTATCATCAAGCATATGCCATCTATGAGTGTACCGAACATGTACATTACCATGCACCAATACCACAAAATCATGAATCCCATATATGTATGCCAAATCCTCCATAAAACATATGCCAATCAAACTACTAGTAGGTGCCTCTTCCAATGTACTAGAAAAGTACCAATCATGCATTCAACTATAGTCACTTTTTTGGATCAGGGCCTCTCGGGCTGGCGAGATGAAAATTGGGCCTCTATTGTTCCACGCTCTACAAATAGCAACCACAATTCTGTGATATACAAATTCACAACTGGACCTATGGGCTAGCTGGTCAACATTGCACTTTCATTGTTTTGTGTGCTCCAAATAGCACTCGGAGTTCCGGGATATATAGATTGACAGATGGATTCCAGGTAAATTATTAATATTAAATATTGATATTGCAGAATTTAATTAGATGAGAAAGTTTGTACAATCTGGTCAGGCAAGTGATATAAAAGTATTCTGACAAACGAGCAATACATAGTAAACATGTACTTTTATAAAGTATGGACATGAGATTTTATAGAGCATATGCAGATTCCTCATTCCATACTTAGGAACTTTTTGGATCATGGGTTTTCGGCCTGGCGGGCTAAAAATTGAGCCTTTTTTGTTCTGTGTCCTACAAATAGCACCCATAATTTTGTGATATACAAATTGACAGGCAGAATTGCGGGCTTCTTGACTCAACATGAGATTTTATAGAGCATATGTGAATCCCTCATTCCATACGTAGGCCCTTTTTGTATCGCAGGTTCTTGGCCTGACGGGCTGAAAATTGAACCTCTATTGTTCTGTGTCCTACAAATAGCAACTAGACTTCCGCGATATACAAACTGACAGGTGGACTTGTGGGCTAGTTGGCTCAACATTGCACTTTTATCATTTCGTAGGGATTCTGTATTAATTCCATATTTAGCCATTTTTTTGGATTGGGGGCTCTCAGTCTAGTGGGATGAAAATTGGGCCTCTATTGTTTCGTGCTCTACAAATAGCATCCACAATTCCATGATATACAAACTGACAACCAGACCTGCGGGTTGGCTGGTCAACACTGTAATTTCATTGTTTTGTATCCTCCAAATAGCACTCGGAGTTCCATGATATACAGATTGACAAATGGACTCGAGGTAAATTATTAAAATTAAATATTGATTTTGCAAAATTTAATTAGACAAGAAAGTTTGTACAATATGGTCGGGTGAGTGATATAAAAGTATTCCGACAAACGAGTAATACATAATAAACATGTAATTTTATAAAGTATGGACATGAGACTTTATAGAACATATGCAAATCCCTCATTCCATACTTAGGCACTTTTTGGATCGCGGGTTCTCAGCCTAGCAGGCTGAAAATTGAGCCTTTTTTGTCTCGTGTCCTACAAATAGTACCTAGACTTCCACAATATACAAATTGAGAGGTGGACTTGTGGGCTACTTGACTCAACATTGCACTTTTATTGTTTCGTTTCCTCCAAACAACACTCAGAGTTCCAAAAAATAGAAATTGACAGGACTCCACGACTGGCGGGTTCAAGATTTCAATTGTTTAAGGATGGTCACCCTATATAATTTTATCTAAAAACATTATTTTCAAATACTAAATTATTAATATTAAATATTGATATTGTACAAGTGAATTGCATTAAATTATTAAAGGATGTTAAATCGCTTATTTTTTTTAAAATGAATGAAACAAAAGATTTTTTTTTTTAAATTCTATCACCGCAAGCATAAAAAGGACCAATTTCAATTTTAAGGGCCTATTGATCATATGATAGCACAATTTCACTCCACACAATATATATTCGTTGATTTCAAATTATTCAAGGACATTAATTATACCAAGTTCATCGAATAAGAAAAAATGCCAAAACAACGACCAATTTTAATTTTAAGGGCATCTTGTTGATATGATAGCACAATTTCACTTCACACACTATATATTCGTTAATTTCAAATTATTCCAGAAAAATAATTTGGTCAAGTTCATTGATCAAGGAAATCTGCTAAAACAAGCCACATAGTACATTTACGTGACAATGCCATACAAACTATCAGGCGGATCTATAGGCCAGCTGGCTAAAAAATTCAACTATATTTTTCTGTGTCCTCCAAAGAAAAGTTGGAGTTCTATGGTATACAAATTGACAAACAAAACACATAACCAATAACCAACCAAACTTCAAACAGGGTGCAAGCAAGTTCATAGAAGGTTCCATAGAGAAGAACCCATCGACCTTTGCACCAAACAATTTGATATACAAATAAAAGAAGTTGTCGCATTCATTTTCTCTTGCATCTGGTATATCCTGCCAGTATAAAATAACCGGGGCCATGGGATATATGGGGTTTGTTTCCATGCTAATCTTATGCGCGTGCAATCCCAGCTAGCTAAGTCCATCAAACATTCATCTGGATGCTGAACAAATATTACAGAGACACATGAGGTATTTTCCTTTCCTTCCAAAG
>ML783070.1:515329-528225 GCA_009831015.1 Picea engelmannii
ATTCCCCTTCTTCAGCCAATATGAAAAATTACATTGTCCTCATTTAAGGTGAATTTTCTATGTATCCGAAGCTCCCGCAACTTGTACACATTGCTTGCCTTTTTTTGTAAATAAGCTTCATATGAAAACTCTGCTAACTTAGGAAGCACATTTTGTAACAGAGGTTGCCTAACCGTACAATGCATGGTTGTGTTGCCCACAGTTCGGATAATAGCATTGATGTAATGTCCATATATATATATGGACACTTTTCACCGAATCACAGACAATTAATCGTATCATCACTTATCAAAGCGGAGGCAGAAGTAGGGGAGTTTCCTTTTGCACATACAGGTTCAAAGGGGGTCGAGTACACATTGGCTGCAACTAAAACACCTTCAACCTGGGAACTCGAGCATAGTAATTAATACATTGA
Source organism: Picea engelmannii (assembly GCA_009831015.1). Classification (NCBI taxonomy): domain Eukaryota; kingdom Viridiplantae; phylum Streptophyta; class Pinopsida; order Pinales; family Pinaceae; genus Picea; species Picea engelmannii. The sequence continues at coordinate 515,745 of ML783070.1, forward strand.
ACAATATAATACACAACTGCACCCCACATCCCCTTAAAAAAAAAAAAGGTAAATAGTCACAGACCTCCCCTTAANACAGCCACAGAAATTTGTGCGAGGATATTTCAATAAGAAAAGTGAGGATGATTTTGTGAATGTATATGCACAACAGTTGTAGAGATAGATAGTTTCTTCATATCCTCTACTATATCTGCTTGTACTCTGTTACAAACATTGCCTGGGTTGTCCAAAAGATTCTTTCTCTAACATCCCTCTTGTTTGTTATATTTTTGAGAGACATAAGTGGAATCTGGCCTTTATGCAATTGTTGTTCCATTGATGAAAACAAATCTGAATATGTATCGAACAATTGTAGTTGCAACATGGAATAGTGAAATAATTATAACTGCAACATGCGAAAGTAAAGGACAAAATTGAATATGAAAAGAGGTACAATTGCCTTGTTGTTGCCCGACTCTCCATCTTTTATACGGAGAATGTGTTGCGAGAAAATTTTCTCGCCAGTGTGACAATTTCCCCAATCATTCTGATTGGGTAAATATCAATGCTCTATGCAATATGGTTGATAGTTGAATCCAGGATGAAACAATATTCTGAACAAACAGTGGGAATTTTTGCCACAATGCTTGTTTCGTTCAACGAAATAATTTGATCGCAATCACTACGGTCATATATTGTTTTGGGAAATATATTAAAATTTTTAATGGATATCCCATTATGCAGCAATATCTTTTCTGCATGTTTTTGGACACATTGTGGAGGAATAGTCAGTGTCATTGTCATCATGGCCTCCTTGTCTGGCATGTCAGCACGCATAATGGATCTAGTTTTGTTTTCCTTGTCTAAGTAGGTGTTATAGGCAACCATTATGTCCTCGATGAAGACTTGTCCAGATCGGCAATTGTTCAAGCCCTCTATTGACGGTATTTTGGATGTCACAACTCTAGACATGATGACATTTTTTTAACACGAAAACTAAATTGAATGGTACTGTGCATTTTTTTATTTTTATTTTTTGTGTATTCTTCTTTCATTGGCATAAAGATACAAGTACACACATAGCTTTGATGAACTATGGAGCCATAGTTTTGCAACCACACCTCTTAGTCTATGGAACATGCAGTGCGTTCGACGTCTCTCTTGTACTTGTTGATACTTCTTGTGAGATGAAAACCATGTATTGTAGATGACATCAACATATCCACCATGCCATAGATGAACATATACCACAGGATATTTGTTTAGTAAACATAGTAAGAGTAGAGAGATGCAAATTTACCTTTGGCCTTGTCGGTTTGTTGATGTCTGGGATGACTGACTACTCATGCCCATGTCACTAGTCCAACTTTTTTTGATGCAAGCATGTGAAGTTGAACATCAGGACTAAACAAGAATATGCATTGTATATTGTGCATTAGAAGGACTAAATAACTGTAAAACTATATGCAATTGATTTTTTTAACTCGAGAAATGTTTAACAGTAAACAGGACATGAGCACGGGGCACCATGACCAATATGTATATCGTGGACCCCCGGAAGCCAGGGGAGAAATATTCAACATGTCATCTTGGCACCCGCAATCGAGAAAGTGGGTAACTATCGAATAAGGTAGAATCACAACCACATATGTGAATCTCTTGGTCCACCAATCGACACACGAAGGAATTTTCGGAAAGCACACTAAGCAGATGAATTAGAAAACAAAAGGGATAATAAAATAGGAAAAAGTAGAAATAGGGAGGGAAGAAAGGCCCATTACTGCCAAGTCATCGTTTTCAAGTCTAATATTATATGCCCCCACCCTGTTTGTATATTTAATTTACCAGCACACTTGGTATACCTTTTAGAAGATTGTACCATAAAACCCTCTGTTGTTGCACAGAACAATTCATCTCCCTGTCCAAGCAACCTGTTTTTTCCAAGGTAGAAACGTCGAATATGCAATGCATATGAAGGCAAGTTAGTATGAAGACAGGCATCTAAAACAAAGAGAAACATGTCTATTTACCTGCCAAAGAGTCCATCATCTTGTCCAACCATTTTTTTTGTTTAAATGTAGCAATGCAGCGAAAACACAACGGACATGAACTAGCTTGGTATGCAGGAAGACATGTATTGAAGATAAATTATAATGAAGACATACATGTAAAATAAAGAGAAAGAGGGTTATTTACCCGCAAAAGAGCTCATTGTCATCTCCACCTATTATATTTGTTTAAATTTATCAATGCAATGAAAACAAAATGAGTGAAGCAGGTTAGTATGCAGGAAGGCATGTAACGAAGACAACTTACCATGTAGGAAGGCACGCAACATGTACATATAATAAACTAGTTGAACACATATATAGACCATGAATGAAATACAAAACAATGCAATATGAAACAACAGTACAAGCATGCACCTTTCTATATCCTCTTCAACCAATGTAGTGGAGACTCCCTCGTTTTCTTCAGCTATTCTGTTTGTTTAAATGTGGGAACGCACAAAATACAATGGACATCAATGGAAGCTGGTATTCACCGGAGAAAAATAAATATGTACATCCACTAAAACAGACTCAATGAACAGTCTAGAAAGGTATAAACATGAACCTTTGCGCTTCTCTATCCATGGTTGTAAACGTGTAATTTTTTTTTTCTGCCCAAAATATATTACGAGGCACAAAATATCACTTAATTGCATGGTCGTAGCTAAACGATTTCTGGTTTTCCGTGGAAATTTATCAATATATGCTTCCACCAATGGAAATACATGGTCTTTATCCTCTACAAATACTATTGTTCCCACTATACAAGTTTTTGGTTTTCCGTGGAAAACCACCCAGCCATGCTTCCAAACATCCATGTATAATCTTGCAGAAATTTTGGTGCACATATCATATCTCAAGCACAACACAAATTGTATCGTGCACACACAAGTCTATGTAGAGGATAAAGAAAACATAATTTCATATTGACACATCTGACCATACATGGTTTATAAATGTAGCTTTCATACATATTCTTTATTCCAACAAAAAAACAACAGATATTGCAATTTCACATGTCATCCTCGAACAATTTTGCATGCAACTATTTTCTTTCATGCAAACAGTGAAGCACTAGAAAAATCTCACAGAATAACAAATATCAGCCTCGACAGACATGGAAAATAACCCAACTGCATGTCGACTCCTGGGTGCAAGGGTTGAACACCGTAAAGCACCCCCAAAAACAATAATAATCCAAAAAAAAAAAAAAAAAATCTCCAACCACCATCATTGGACCCCAACCCTGCAAGGCCAAATCAAACAAAAGAAAACAAAAAGCACTAAACCAGTGAGAAAGAATGAACCAGCCAAACTTCACCCCCAGGGTCACAAAGCACAAACCTGAGCCAAACAAAAAAAAACCAACAACCCAGGAACCAACGAACCAACAAGAACCACCGAGCTAGTAAACAACATATGTATCTTCAATGATTATGAAACTACAGCCCAAGCACAGAAGGAACCATAAACATACAAGGTGCGTGCAACTAAAAATAAGCAAAGATTCTTTCTTGCAAACTGCCAACACTGAACAAAAAACAAGGAATACAAAATGAAACTATGTCATCGAAACTTACTCTGAAATGATGAAATGCAAAAGCGCAGGTCGAATCATGAGAGAAACAACAACAACAAGAAACTGAGAAACCAACGAAGAAGAATCCCTCATCGAACCAGTAAACAATGTATGTAGCTTCAACGATTATGAAATTTCATTTCAAAGGAAGAAGAAGGATAAAACATACAATGGCTATTGAACTAGCAGTGGACAAAGAAGACTATGCAAATTCACTATAACTGTATAGAAAATTTTGAGGAAAGATGTACTCCAAGACGTGTATTTACATAAACATTTAGGGTTGTCAGGCTGTCTAAGGACCTCGCGGTATGCAAACATTTAAGTTGTCAGGGTTGTTAGAGGACGTCGCGTCATGTAAACATTTAAGTTGTCAGGCCTATTGAGGCATCTCAGAATAAGTGTCAATACATTTCAACAAAAATACATCTGGAAAATATGCTATAAACTTTGGAATTCTCAATCACTATAAATCTTGGATATCAAAACATTTCAATATGCTTAATACATATCAAAACTTACAGATATATTCAGCTAGCAAAAAATGCTAATACACACATTCGAACTAATGCTATCATTAATCCACCTTCAAGCAATATAGAAGAAAAATATATGATTAAAAAATATTGTATACGAGAAAAAGTTTGGATATGTTTCCATATAAAACATTGGGAATAGCGAAGCTGACAATAAGACCTCCAATCTCTTATCCAATCAGATTAATACATATATGGTAATTTTTATTATATAAAAATATATTCTTTTAATTTGATAGCTCCAACAATAGGTATTGTGCAAATATTTCATGTCAAAGGACAAACTAATATGTATTGCTATAGTCCCTCTATGACTACGACAGGGACTAATAATATATTTTTTATTGTTAATAGTTCAACATATCATTTAAAAAAATAAATTTGAGTGGTGACGATAACAATATTTTTTCTTAATCCTCCAAATTAAATTTAATTGACATAAATAAATTATAATCTTGTCACTTCCTTAATCATAATAGATAAACATTAAAAAAATTAAAATATTAATATTGATATGTCTTTAATCATATTTCATACATATTTACTTATATATCATACTCATATATATAGTTAAATTTACAATGATAAGTAACAAAAAACAAATTATTAGTCCCTGTCGTAGGCACAAAGGGACTATAGCGATCGATAAATCGTTGACCTGGTATTAGATTGTGCATTGACCAGAAATATTTTCATATTATCTATTGTTGGAACAAGGGAAGTGAAAACATCGATTTTTATATAATATAAAGTATCATTTTTGTCAAGAACTGATTGGACAATGGATTGGAGGTCTCATTGATGCCTTCGCTATTCGCAATGTGAAATATGTTGGCATATCCAAAGTATTTGGTCTTTTTGAATCATATATTTTATTATGCATCGATCGAAGGTGGATTAACGCTAACATTAGTTCAAATGTTTCCCTTAGCATTTTTTGTTAGGTAGAATACATTCTCTACCAAATTACTATGTGTGATTTTTTCTTTATTGTTGCGTGCTTTGAGAGAATAGGCCTTCCACACTGCATATTTTCTTAAATTATTGCACAATCTTGTGCCCTTCGACGGTCCTGACAGTCTTAATTGTTTACCTAACAACTCTTCCAGTCTTAAATGTTTATTGTATAGATGCATTGTGACACAGTTTCGTTCATGGTCGACATCACTGCTGGACTGGTAGATCTTTGTTCGCTGGTTCACCAACTTTGCAAGTGGTTGGACCTGTTGTTGTGGTTTGTAGTTTTTGGGTCTGATCTCTTGTCATCCTTTGTTGACGGGTAATTTTCCCTGTTGTTGTTGTTTTTCAATGGTAGGAGTCCCTGCCTCGAAATTATGTTGCAGACCATATTTGTTTGTTCTCTTGGTTTCTGTTCCTGGAAAGCATGTGTCTTCATATGCAGGCTATTGTGTCCATAGATTTTCCGAAAATTTCAATGTAGAGGAATCTACAAAAATTAGTTGGGAGATATCAGAAGAGGGAACCACCGGGGAGGTGTAGACGCAAGGTATGATTTTATTTTGTGGGTTGGAAAACTGCGTTTACCTGTTCTCTTTCTGCTGATTAAATTTATGGTTTTATTTAGTTGCGTTCTTTCTCCTGTTTGGTTCATTTTCCAGTGTTAATATATTTTATTCTCATCCTCTATGGGGAGTAGGGGGGATTTAAGTTGAGAAGAAGAAGGTTGAAAGATACATACGGGGATTGGTACCCTATTTTGATTTCCTTTTTTATTTTTCTACCTCTTTTTTTTTTCCCCTTCTTTTATCTGTTTTCATAGAAACTAAAAGTATGTAGAAAATAGATTGAAAATGACAGTTGAAGTGATGAAAGAAGTAATAGATGTTGAGTCGTATGAAATAGATATACAATCCATTATACATGATAGCATTGACGTGGTTTTGCATAGAAATGGGATTTTTAGATTGGATGCATTCTCATATACTGTTGGGGATTGCCTTTTCGATACATTCCAGGTTCTATTGCATTTCCTCGATTCATCGACCGAGCTGCACAATGGATTGATAGATTATTTCTTAGCCTATTTTAAAAATGGCAATGCTAAGGCTTTGCAGTCGTATGAGTACAAGATGGAATCTGATTTTCTTCGACAGTTGTATGGAATACATGATGTCGTTATGTATTTTTCAATGAGACAGAAATTGCAATACTGAATATATATGTTGCTCCCCATGCAACATTCTCCAACATAATGCATGTTATTTCCAATGCATTGGGCCATTTCCATCTAAGCAAACCCATTGTACTTGTAGGAGACTTCAATATTGACATGCTACAAAATATTGGCAGAACAAAAGAATTGGAAAACTACATGTGCAAATACAGTCTCCGCTTTCTTTTGAACAACACAGGGCATCTGTGATGCAGGAGCATCGCCAAATCATCAAGCGAGCCAGCACATCAAGCAGAGATCGGCTGGACAAACCAACCCAAATTTTTGAAAATGCTTTGGGATTGTAGCGCAAGTCTTTAATGAATCATTTATGAAGGCACATTGTATATTGTATTGGACCTTGAGCCTTTAATCTCTCGTCCTTTGGTAGATAGGAGGCATTTAATTAAGTTAATGCAGTTAGATAGAAATTTAATTCTAGATTTGATAGCTAGAGTTCAAGAGGGAAAACAGATATAGACACCCTCATTGTATCATTGTAATATTATTCAAGCATTCATGAGAAAGAAGAGAAGAGCATGCAGAGGATTGTATGAAGAAGACCCATGTACAGATATTGAATTTATAGAAGAAAGCTTTAATTCAATTTCATGGTTTTGTGTTCTTTCTTTGTGCATTGATATTATGCTCATGGATGTTTTGCTTCCTGTCATGCATTTCTTTTATATGCTGTGTATGTGATTTCATGGTTGAATTGAAGTCTGGAAGGAAGAGGGAATTAGTTTCAATTGTTCCTCTATTCTGAGCCAGAGGATTCCTGCAAGGAGTGCAGTTGAATTTGTCCACAAGGAGTGCATTGATAGAGGGCTTCAGATAGAGATAAATTTTGTCCTAAGTTCCCCGAAGCACAGTTGAGTAGAAGTGTCGTGCAAGGAGTGCACAGGCCAAGGAAAAGCCTCAGGGTTGTGAACATGAGCAAAGTTCTAAAATACTTCTGTTGCAGGAGTGCACAGGGTTGAGTGCCTTCAACACCTAGACATTGTTGAAGATTTTCCGCAAGGAGTGCATGCAAGAAGTTCTCAGAAGGACTTGAGAAGTCGAGAACAAGCTCAGGAGGGATAGGTATTCAAAGTTGTTGAAGAACAGTGGAGCTAATTCGCGCGAGCATGAAAAAGGGAAGGATCGCAAGTTAGCAAGAGAGTCGTCGATCAGAGGCAGAGGGAGCCGTTGGATCTGTACGTGACATTGCATATTGGGTGATCGCGAATTGAAGTTCCAAGAGAGTGCAACAAATATCGCGATATCGCGAATAGCGATATCCTAATAGGATCAGAACCGTTGATTGTGTAGGACGCGTGTCAAGAGATCCCAAGGAGTCGGGGTTCGGAGAATCGGGGTCTTCGATGACAGAGAACGTTTGCAGGTTGGATTGGTGATCCGTGATATCCTGACGGTGATGTGGCAGTGTGGGACCACAGGAGTAAGTGGAGCACAGGTGGCATCATATCGGGGATCAGGGAAAGGCAAGAATCAAGTCCATCGACACCAATATTCGCGATCCCGTGAATTTCAAAATCCCGGTAGAAGGACAGAAGGTGGAGAAGTCAAGTCCACACGTGTATCATGAAATCGACATATCGGGATTCGAAGGTTATAGTTTTAAATTGTTGACATTGCGAGTAGCTATTTCCCGATAGGGAGAACTCCGATAGCAAGGGGGGGAGTCAACGATTGACCAAAGCCATCGGGTCTCAGGAATTTGAGGACCCTAAGATAGATCGCGAACTCACGAAGCTGTGAGTTCCGATTCCTCAATAGGCAAGGGAAGAGGAGTCGTGCGAAGAGAACTGTGGGTGCAGATTTCCTGAAAGGGAAATAGAATAGCCTTGAGTTCTTCGGGCCGAAGAGAAAGAAGGTCCTGAGGGAGCGAACGTGCCAGTGAGGGAGCAGTTGCGTCAGGTTTGGTATCAGATCGAGAATATCTTTGCTTTCTGTAGCAAAGAAGGAGAAAATTCACCATGCCGCCTAGAAGAGAAAGACAGTCACCTAATCCAGAGGACAGGGAAGTACGAAGAAGAGGTAGAATGACAGGAAACCCAGAAATGGAGAGGCAGATGTGTGATCTCCGAGCGAGACTAGAAGATATGGAAGCAGCGCAGATACACACAGCCAGTGCTGGAGATCTGAGTGACTCCGAAGGCGAGGTTGAAGCTGAACCACAAGGAGAAGTTGCAGCCGAAGATGCATCAACCGAGTGATTAATTAAAGATATCACCCGGATGAGTTCGAAGACAAAGATGGACATTCCATCTTATGAAGGGAGTCTGGATGTAGAAGAGCTTATAGATTGGATTAGAGCTCTTGACACTTACTTCGATTATGAATACATCGAAGAAGATAAAAAGGTTAGGCATGCTATCACCAAATTGAAGGGACACGCAACATTATGGTGGGACGAGCTACAAGCAGATAGACGTTCCAAGGGCAAGCAAAAGATCAAAAGCTAGTATCGAATGATTGCGAATATGAAAGCGAAGTTCATCCCAAGGGATTACCAAATTACTCTATTCAGGAGAATGCAGAACCTAAGACAGAAGCTGATGATAGTGAAAGAATACATTGAGGAATTCTATCGACTGAACATCAGAGCAGGTCATCGGGAGAGCGATGATGAGAAGGTTTCCAGATATCTGAATGGTCTGAGATTTGACATTCAGGATGAATTGAGTATGGTCACCATAAGGCCGGTGGAGGATGCTTACCAGATGTCTCTGAAAGCAGAGGAGAAGCTGAGGCGTAAGCAAGGTCAGCGAGGGCGAGGCAAAAGTTAGCCCAGAGGCAAGGCAGTTGCCCAGGAGAAATTTCAGAAACCCAAGGAGGAATGGAAGAAACCTCACGGTAGAGTAGAAAGAGGTGGTACCTCACAGAAATGACCATACATTGAACAACGAGGGCAACATAATGAGCAGAAGGGAGATTATGATGATGCAAACACTTTTCCTCGTACCATAGGTAGAGGAAGAGGCTGAGGTGGAGTTATAACATGTTTCACATGTGGGAAAAATGGGCACAGGTCATTTGAGTGTCCATAGAAAAATAAGGACATCAAAGAAGCTCACATCGCAGAAGCGCAGAGGCGAGATGTTGAGACTGAAGAAGACGCAGAAGGCGAAAGGTCACTGATGATGGGTAAAGTTCTCTTAACACCTGGGAAGGAGGTGGAGGACTCAGCTCAGAGGACCAGACTGTTCAGGACAACTTTCAAGACCAAGAATTGGGTATGCAAGGTTATTTTGGACAGCGGTAGCACAGATAATCTTGTTTCAACCAAGATGGTGGAAAAGCTAGAGCTGGGGACAACTGATCACCCGAGTCCATACAATGTTTCATGGCTACAGAAGGGACATCAGGTGAGTGTCACTAAACAATGTTTAGTTGAATTCAAGATAGGTGGATATAATGATAAAGTACTCTATGATGTCATTCCCATGGATGTATGTCATTTATTGCTGGGTAGACCATGGAAATATGACATAAATGTGGTTCATGATGGGAGAATGAGAACATATACTTTAGAGAAGGATGGAAGGACACACAGGTTGCTTCCGATAAAGAATAAGGAGGTGAAACCGGAAGTAAGCAACACAATACTTCTCATGAGTGGGAAGGAACTTCTCACAGAGATGGAGAATAAAGAAGATCCACAATTCTTTGTGGTCAGAAAGAGGAGAATCATTCTGACTAGCACAAGAGTGGATGACTTACCAGATGAGATTCAGGAACTGCTGGGAGAGTTCGCTAACATCATAGTGGACGAATTACCTCGTTCGTTGCCACCAATTAGGATTGTGAGTCATCATATTGATCTCATACCGGGAGCTAGTTTGCCAAACAAAGCCGCGTATAGGTTGACGCCACAAGAAAATGAGGAGGTCAAGAGGCAAGTGAAGGTCTTGCTGGATAAAGGACTAGTCAAGGAAAGTTTAAGCCTGTGTGCTATTCCGACAGTACTTAGTCCAAAGAAGGATGGAGGCTGGAGAATGTGTACCGATTCGAGATAGATAAATAAGATAACCATCAGGTATAGGTTTCCATTGCTGAGAATGGATGACTTGATGGATTGCCTGAGCGGGGCAAATTATAATTCAAAGATTGATTTGAAAAGCGGATACCATCAGATTCGCATGAGGGAAGGCGATGAATGGAAAAAAACATTCAAAACAAACGAAAGACTGTATGAATGGCTAGTCATGCCGTTTGTCTTGACAAATGCACCAAGTACATTTATGTTGTTGATGAATGAAGTCCTAAGGGAATCCATAAGGAAATTTGTCGTCGTATATCTGGATGATATACTGATCTTCAGTAAGACAAGGGCTGAACATCTAAAGCATTTCGCCATTGTGATGAGGAAGCTACAGCAGGAGAAGTTGTTGATCAACATGAAGAAGTTCTCATTCATGAAGACAGAGCTCATCTATTTGGGATTTGTTATTTCGGAGAATGAGTTGAGGATGGATCCAGATAAGGTGGAAGTAATTAAGAATTGGCCATCACCGAGAAATTTTTTTGAGGTGAGAAGTTTTCATGGTTTGGCTAGTTTCTACCAAAAATTCATCAGGAATTTCAGTGGAATTAGTGCAGCAATGATGGACACAGTGAAGACGCGACATAAGTCTTTTCATTGGACAACAGAGGCGGAGAAAAGCTTCAATCTTTTGAAGCGAAAGATCATGGAACAACCGGTGTTGGTGTTGCCGGATTTTCAGAAGACATTTCAGGTGAAATGTGATGCGAGTGGGTACGCCATAGGAGTAGTCTTGAGTCAGGAAGACAGGCCAATTGCATATTTCAGCGAGAAGTTGGATGAAGCAAAACTGAAATACTCCATGTATGATAAAGAACTCTATGCTATCATACAGACATTGAAGAAGTGGAGGCATTACTTGATCCCAAAAGAATTTGTTCTGTATAGTGATAATCATGCATTGCAATTTGTGAGTCAATAAGAGAAGTTGAATCAAAAACATGCAAAATGGGTAGAGTATATGCAGAATTTTACATTTGTGATTAAACACATTTCAGGTACTGCTAACAAAGTGGTTGATGCTTTGAGCAGGAAGTGTTTGCTGATGCAGGAGTTTCGAGTCAAAACATTGGGTTTTGAAAATCTTAGGGACATGTATGCAGGAGATACAGACTTTGCAGAGGCATATGAAGCAGCTGAGAATCCATTTCTCAGAGACAGAAGCCTGTGGATAGATTATATGATCCAAGAGGGATTACTTTTCAGAGGCAATCAACTGTGTATTCCGAATTGCTCCATGAGGGAGAACCTGTTGAAAGAGAAGCACAGTGGTGGATTGGCAGGTCATTTTGGCCAAGGAAAAACATTCACGAAGCTGAGAGAATCATATTTTTGGCCAGGGATGCGAGTAGATGTCAAAATATTTGTTGACAGATGTCGAATTTTCCAGCATTCGAAGGGGAGGAATCAGAATGCATGGTTTTATCAGTCATTGCCCATACCAGAGAGGCCATGGGAAGCGATTAGCATGGATTTTGTATTAGGGTTTCCAAGGAAAAAAAGAGGTGTTGATTCAATCTTTGTGGTGGTGGACAGGTTTTCGAAGATGCCACATTTTATCCCATGCCAGAAAACTAGCGATGCGACTCACATTGCAAATTTGTTTTTCAAGGAGGTCATTCGACTCCATGGATTGCCGAAAAGCATAGTTTCGGACAGAGACACCAAATTCATAGGGAATTTTTGGAGGATGCTATGGAAGAAGCTAGGAACTATCTTGGCAATTAGTTCTTCTTATCATCCTCAGATGGATGGACAAACAGAAGTGGTCAACATAAGTCTGGGAGATTTATTAAGAAGCTTGGTGACAGAGCACCATAACAGTTGGGACAATATGTTGCCACAGGCAGAGTTTGCATACAACGATTAAGTGAACCGGACCACAGGAAAAATTCCATTTGAGATTGTATATGGCAGGCAGCCGAGAGAAGTTTCTGAATTGAGAGATTCAGAACAAACTACAACTAGCAGTGCTAGTGCAGAAGAGTTCGTCGAGGCGATGAAAGAACTTCACAGCAAGGTGAAGCAGCGACTGTAAGATTCAAATCAAGAGTACAAGCATAGAGCAGATCAACATCGGAGACAACTTCAGTTTGAAGTTGGTGATCTAGTTCT
>ML783070.1:532382-544354 GCA_009831015.1 Picea engelmannii
TTCTAAATCTTTAATGCTTATAGGTCATCGTGCATGCACCATCTAAGCTGTCATTGATGCACAGAAGGCTCAATAGGATCTTCCATCAATGCAATTTTTGCGAAGGATTTTCTTATCCCTTCCCGCTCTTAATTTCAAATGCGATGGAATGTCATTCGCACGCTGCCAACTTGCTTCCTTCAAGAAACCTCCAATCTCTTCCCAGTCTTAATTTCAAATACCATGGAATATCATTCTCACATCGCCAGCTTGGTTCGTTCATGAAACCTCTAATCCTTAAATGTTCTTAGCCGTAACGACCACCTTCACACTTCTAAGTATGATATAATTAAGATTTACTTCTAACAGGTCAGCATAGATCATGCATAGATATTTTCATTAATGAGGAGATCTTCCATTCATACACATTCAAGCAATATTTCCAGGGGGTTATACTGTCCCCTCCATTTCTTCATTTCAAGCAACGTCTAGAGAAAAGCAATGTTTCCATAAACTACTGGCAGCAACACCACAACAACTTTGTAGATATACAGTGAAGATATTCCTCACTAGTTTCCCATGCAGAAGAAGGGAAAAATAATTGTAGGGGAGGCAGAGCAACCCGAAATTTACAGTGAAAACATGGATCTTGACGCTGATATGGAAAGCATATTCTACAACCTTGATCGACCCAGAAATGCAATTTAGCATGCCTGCTCAATGGACATGGTTGATACTGAAATTTTTGACGAGGATGAATCCTTCGTATTCTAGAGTGTTCTTTTTGAAACCGAATAAAAAAAATTAATCATTGAACAAAGAGACGTAAAAAACAAGAAAATAAATCATCGTTCAGAACTTGACCTTGCCATTATGCAGGCATCCAAAATCTCTCAACTTCACATGGAAACCAGAGATGTTCTTCTTGATTCTGTTGGAGTCATCGACGCCAAAAATGTCAGACTAAAGAACCATATTAAGGAATTAGAGGAAGCTTTGTTTCATATGCCATTGCTTGGCAGTTCTTTGGAAATATCCATGCCTGCGACTGCGTGCACCCCTATAAAAAATCTAAAAGGGTCCTCTAGCTTCGTCTCATCTTGTATAAGATATGTGGAGAAAAATATCAACAAAAGAATGGAACTGATTACTAAGGCCTGGGAAACATCAAAGAATATGAATTGCCTGGGGAGCAGGGCACATAACTTGCTCCTACTTCTGCAGACAGATTTAAAAAATGAAGAAATTTTTTATGTGCACACGGTCATCCCTTTTTCCCTTCATGTCAACAACATGCAAGAGATGAGAATAAGACATCATGATATCCCATCCAATAAACGACTCACTCAATTAGAAGCATGCTGGAAAGAGAAAGTGAAGAATCAGTATCTCATTGTCCAATCATGTGAGAAAGCAATATCAAAGAAATAAACATTATTCACAAAGCTCACCAAAATAGACTTAGCAGGAAATACAAATGGTTTCCAGGACCCCATATTAATCCTCAACTCACTGGCGTTAACCAAGCAATATTTCGATAAACAAGTTGATAATTTGAAGGCCTTGTCTTTAGAATTTTTTTACAGGATTCTTGAATATCATGAAGAAGAGGTGGACAACTGGCTAGTCCGGTATTTGATACAGAATGGAGAGATTCATGAAGCTCTATGTAAAATTTCAATTGATCTAAGTGAATTAGAAAATGAAGTTTTCAGCATTAAAATCCACAATGACATAAATGTCGCCCCCTTGAGAAGCTATATTGAAGAGAACTTGAAGTGGGTCACCAATGAAATCCAACAAGGAAATGCATAAATCCTCTATTTATCAATCCAGATATTCAAGCAAGCCGCCCAAAAAAACCAGCAGGGAAGGGCATGACCAAGCAAACACCAAAATTACTTATACGGACCATCCCTGTAAGTGTATAGTGATAGTACTTTCTTTATCAATCCAGTTATTCCAAGTTTTCTGAGTAGAAATCTATAGCCAAAAATTGATCTTCACATTTATACTTTTCAGGTATTACATTTTACCATGCCTGACTTCTTTCCACTATCCTATTTCTTGTACATATTTATGTTATGGTCTGTGGGAGCCCCAATCAAAGTCTATATGACAAACACATTTACATTTCCAGGGATATTTAACAAACTATTTTTTTTTTCATATATTCCAAATAAAACTATTCTTTTGCCTCCTTATATATTTATGTGTTCCTAGAATTTTTATCTTCAGCTATGTTGAATGTCAATTCATTCTGTTTATTTTATCTCAATTATATTTTTTTCCTATGCATATTTTCTCCAGGAATATGTAACACGTTTCATTATTTTTTATATAAATATCATAAAATTTTGTTCTTTACTTTTTTTTGTACTCAAACGTATAGAGAGTATGTCATTTTTTGCATATTTACCACCTATCCTTCATACTTTTCCCATAAAGGCCCTTCAAATTAAAATAGTCCGCAGGTCTGCTTGTCAATTTGTATATCACGGAACCATGGGTGCTCTTTGTAGGACATGGAACAACAGACTCCCAATTTTCATACTGCCAACTCGACAACCCGCGTTCCAAAAACTACGTAAGTATGGAGTCAGGGCCCCGTGCAAGTATGGAATGAGGGCTCTGTGCATGCTCTATAAAATCTCATCCCCATACTTTATAAAAGTACATATTTCATATGTATAAAACCAAATATCTACTTTAAAAATTTACGTATTTGCTATGTATAATTTATTCTCTCCAAGAACCTCTAATTTGATACATTTCAATTTCTTGTATCCATGACCCCTGTTTTAAAGAAAACTAATTCGGGAATGCTATTTATTTGTTCATTTTGTACACCTCCATATGTAACAGACATTGGTACTATATGTTTTGTGTTTTTTTCTATCACCGTATGTAAAACCTATGTAAAGAAAACTAATTCATGAATGCTAAACTTTTGGGACACAACTCCTTAAAATTCAAATAGTTCATAGGTCCCATTGTCAATTTGTATATCAGAGAACTCTCGGTGCTATTTGTAGGACATGGAACAATAGAACCTCGATTTTAAGGTCCCCAGCCTAAGAACCCACGATCCAAAAACAGGCTAAGTATGGAATGATGGTTATGTCCATGCTCTGATTTGGAAATGCTAGTTGTTTTTCTACTTTTATGTGTTCCTAGATTTTTATCTTCAGTTATGCTGAATGTAAAGTCATTCTGCTTATTTTATCTCAATTATCTTTTTTATGATGCATATTTTCTCTTGCCTGGTCATTTTCAAAATTAGGTATGACATAAATCACTCACTCAAATTTGAGATATCATATTTCACACACACACACACACACATATGTTTCTTTAAATTTCCAGGAATATATAACACGTTTTAGTATTTTTTTATATAAATGGTTACATATAACTTAGAATATTTAGAGATTCCATACATATGTACATAACTCTGGTTGCTCTTTGTAGGCTATGGAACAACAGAGGCCCAATTTCCATGCCGCGGCTCGACAACCTATGAACCAAAAACTGCCTAAGTATGGAACCATGCCTTCGTGCAAGTATGGAATGAGGACTCCGTCCTTGCTCTATAAAATCTCATCCCCATTATTTTTTAAAGTAGATATTTCCAATGTATAGTTTATGGTCTCCACGAATCTAAAATTTCATAAATTTCAATTTCTTGTGTCGAGGAGCCCCTGTTTTAAAGAAAACTAATTTGGGAATGTTATTTATTTGGTCATAGACCGCCCTATGTAATAGACATTGGTACTATATTTTTTGTCATTTTCACCACCAACGTATGTAAAACCTATGTAAAGAAAACTAATTCGTGAATGCTAAATTTTTTGGACATGAGCCCCTTAAAATTCAAATAGTCCGCAAGTCTGGTTGCCAATTTGTATATCACATAACTGTCAGTACTATTTGTAGGACATGGAACAACAAAAGCCCGATTTTCAGGTCCCCACTCTGAGCTAAGTTGAGAACACACTCTTTTAAATAAAACTAATTCGGGAATGTTATTTTTTTCATACTTTTGTCCACCAGCCTATGTAACAGATGTCAGTACTAATTTTTTTGTTTTTTTGTCCACAAGCATATGTAAAAAAGAAAACAATTTCGGGAATGCTAAACTTGTTTTAATTAATTATAAATGATTTTATTGATAGAAAGATAAGTTATTGAGTTTACTATTTCAATTTCATTATTCGACAAGAGCCCCTTCAAATTCAAATAGTCAGTAAGCCCGATTGTCAATCTATATATCACAGAACTCTGGGTGCTATTTGTAGGGCACGAAATAACAGAAGCTCAATTTTGAGCCCATCAGACTAACAACCCGCGATCCAAAAATTCAAATGGTCCGCAAAACAACTTGTCAATTTGTATATCGCGGAACTCTCGGTGCTATTTGTAGCCCACAGAACAACAGAAGCCCAATTTTCATCCCGCAACCCCGACAACCCTGACATTTTTCAGCTCTATATATCTACTTAATCAAATTACATATTTTATTTTTGTAGGCCACAGAACAACAGAAACTCAATTTTCAGCCTGACAGCGTGAGAACCCGCGATCCAAAAATTCAAATAGTTTGCAAGATCGCTTGTCAACTTGTATATCACGGAACTCTCAGTGCTATTTGTAGGCCACAGAACAACAGAAGCCCAATTTTCTGCCTGCCAGCCCGACAACCTCCATGCTCTATATATCTACTTAATAAAATTACATTTGGTATCTATAATTTATGTTGATGCTATTTTTTTTGTAACATATGTATGCCCTTAAATTTGAAGTAGTCCACAACTCCAATTGTCAATTTGTTTGAAGTAGTCCACAACTCTGAGTGATATTTGTAGAGCACAGAACAACAGAGTCTGATTTTCAGCGCGTAATCATGATAACCTGCGATCCAAAAAACTATCAAGTATGGAATCTCTAAATAATCTCCAAGACCCGTTGTCAACCTGTATATCGCTGAACTCTCGATGTTATTTGTAGGCCACATAACAACAAAAGCCCAATTTTCAACCCAGCACCCTGACAACCCATAATGAAGCTTCTATGTATGCTCTATATATCTACTTAAACAAATTACATATTTGATATGTATAATTTCTCCTATCCACGAACCTATAATTTCATATATTTCAATTTCTTCTGTCTAGAAGCCAATGTTTTAAAGAAAACTAATTCGGTGTTGCTATTTTTCTTATGCTTTTGTCCATGAACCTATGTTACAGATGTTGGCCCTTAAATCTCAAATAGTTTAGAAGTCTGATTGTGAATTTGTATGTAGCGAAACTCTTGGTGCTATTTGTAGCGCACAGAACAACACAAGCCCAATTTTCTGGCTGCGAGCTCGACAACCCCCATGCTCTATATATCTACTTAATCAAGTTACATATTTGGTATCTATAATTTATCCTGATGCTAGTTCTTTTGTAACATACGTACGCCCTTAAATTTGAAATAGTCCACAACTCCAATTGTCAATTTGTATGTCGCGGAACTCTGGGTGCTATTTGTAGGGCACCGAACAACAGAATCCGATTTTCAGCGCGCCAACTCGATAACTTGCGATCCAAAAAACTGTCAAATATGTAATCTCTTTCCCATACTTTATAAAAGTACATATTTCGTATCTATAAAACTAAATATCTACTTTATAAAATTACAAATTTCATATGTATAATATATGATGTCCAGGAACCTATGACTTGATAAATTTCAATTTCTTTTGTATCCACCAGCCCTTGTTTTAAAGAAAACTAATTTGTGAATGCTAATTCTTTTGTATTTCCATGTACTTCAACTTCCTTCCCACTATCTGTATTCAGTTGTATTTATTCTCATTCCAACCAGAACTTTTTAATAATAATCATGTATAATACAACAACCAAATTCTTCCTAAAACATATATACCTCTCGAATTACCATATATTCAAAAAAAATTATTCGAAATTACCTCGATCAATTTGTAGTCTCAACTACCATAAATTAAAAAATTAAATTAAAGAAGAAGTTACCTCTATCTCTTTGCAACTCCAACTTACACATTCAGCTCCAACTAACCCATTAAAGAAGCTCCCAAAAGTTATCCCTATATCTTTACAACTCGTACCAGCGATCGAAGAAGCTCACTTACGTTATGATGGAAGAATAAGGTGCAATGGCCTAAATTAATATGAGACATAAATTAATATCATTTGTCTAAGAATTAGAAGCATATAATGTACGAATTGTTGAATTTTGTTTTTTGCAAATTTTAAATTGATTTTAAACAAATAAGAAATACATAAAAGAAATTCACTTTCCGCTTAGTTTTATTATTATCAATTAAACTAATGAAAAACTAAATTATTATTTTATATAATTAAATATATAAAAAATAATAATTTAAAAAAAATAATAAATACATTTTAAAAAACATCAATAAATTTACAAAATTAATATTAAGTCAAATTAGACTACGTCATTTTTATCTAGTGTGGAGTACCGACTATAATTACCCGGGCTATGCCAAGTACCAACTACATGACTTTACTTTGTGATAATAAGAAATTTTGATAAAAAAGATAATTTATTTAATAGAAAGGTAGCCAACTGAAGGGTATTTCATTCGACCACTTCTTAATCATTAAGTCCAGTCAAATAATAATAATAATATAAACCAATCATTAAGTGGAGTCAAACAATAATAATAATAATATAAAACAAAATAAAATAAGAAATAATATTTTTATTTTGAAATTTATGAAATTTGAAGATAAATATTTAACTAATAATATTTATCAAATGAATAAAAATTTAATAAAAGAAAGATAATTGCCTTAGGGTTTTAGTATAAGATAACTCACTAATTAACAAATCATTTTAAAATAATAGATAGTAATCCAATCTATAAAATGAAAATGGAGATTTTTTAGGAACTTAATTATTTGGATTATTATTATTATTCTATATTAATAATAATAATAATAAATTTCTGAGATGGGGTGCCACTTTGTGAATGGAGGTCACGCAACCCTCCCAGAAATCCAACCATAAATATGGTCAATCGTTGTCCTTGATCCCAACATTGAATGGAGGGCGACCTTTATTATTCGTAGAGAAATAGAGGACAACTCCCTCAAGTTTGGTTAATGGAGGTTCTCAGGATTCATTGCAGGGTATGAGTGAGTACAGTGGCCATGTCCACCTTGGGGTTATCTCTCCCACTTGGCTCGGGATGGGATTATTTCTCCTTCGAGCTCCGCCACCTTGTCTGCTCTGAGAACTGGACTATTGTGCAGTGGGTTCTTCTGGCAGTAATTCAGAAGATTTTTAGCCCTCCTGGCTCGACCATGCCAAGAGAGTGAGGCGAGTCGAGGCACAGACCTACCTCGTACAACTATGCTACCCGACAGAGATGCCTAGAGTAGCTAGAAAGGGCCCTGTCCATTTCCAAGACTCAGTGTATGGAGAAGCCACGAACTCCATCGATGGCCTACGTCGAGGAGGAAATTCTGGAGGAACCCATCCCAGTTCCACCGACATCCCTCCTATTCACGGTACTGGACAATTTACAGTTTCCCAGCACCAACAAAGCCAACAAGCACCCAAACTGCCATGGAAGGCGCCACATGCATATTCTCGGAGGAATTCTTCCACAAGGCTCCAAGCGTTTCACTCCAGGACAACACCAACAAAGTTGAAGAAGAGGCTAAGGCAGTGAAGGAAGGATCCACTGAAACTGCACAGGAGAACCACCCCATCTTAGCACCTCTAGCACTAAATGAAATTCCATAGTTCAACCCATCTCCCCCTAGTTTGTTCATCTCGGAGAAGCTAGATGATCTCATGAGCCACATGGTGGACCAGCTTCATCGGGACACCCTCATTAGCCAATGGATTGACATGCTCTTTGACGCAATCTCAAATGCATCGGCTAAGAATCATTACCCAACCCGTGAGAAGCCCTTCATTCTCCAGCTCAGTG
Organism: Picea engelmannii; assembly: GCA_009831015.1. NCBI lineage: Eukaryota > Viridiplantae > Streptophyta > Pinopsida > Pinales > Pinaceae > Picea > Picea engelmannii. The sequence continues at coordinate 540,349 of ML783070.1, forward strand.
ACGACACTCTCCTCGAAGCTTCGGACGACAAACCCCCAAGTTCCAATGATTAGTTTATTGCTCTTTGATACTGGTACTTCGCACAATTCTTGTCCAATTCTCTATTGTGGGACTCTGCAAAATTCTTGTCTTGATTTCTTTTTCTAGCAGCAGTTAGTTTTTTTTTAGCTTCCTAGGACAAAACTATAAGGACAAACATCAACCACCTGCTCTGGTTTCCAATTGACAAGGTAGATGGCGAATGACTTTTTTGACTAAAAGTTTAAGAGACAAACACCTGTTCTAGTTTCCACTAATTTGACGAAATAGATAGCAGGTTCATTACATGTGAATTTTTTTTGTATTATGACAACGAAGTAATACGAAGTGATTTTTTTGTATTGAGACAGGAATGCGCGCTGTTAATACGAAGGCAAAACCTCTAAAAAAAAAAGCAACCAGAGATGAAGCAATTGCGTTAAAAAACCTAAAAAAGAATAATGACATATTAGTTCAGAAAGCAGACAAGGGCAATGCCACCGTCGTAATAGACGAATACGAACTTAAAATAATGGAACACTTGTCCACCAGCAGCTTTAAAAACTCTAGGAAATATGGTAAAGGAGGTATCCATGGCCAATAAGAATTCGTCACTTGATGAAGATAAAAAAAAAAAAAAATTAATATAGAAGAGGACTGGTTGATATGTTTTTGACGTAGTTTATTATTCCCAAAAGTAATTTTGGTGGACTCTTGAGGATGATCCGAGTTTAGATGGAAACGTTGAATTTACTAAAACCTTATTTTTTTTTGTTTTGTTTATTCAAATGAATAAATGAGATATTTACAAATATTTTTGGTTTTGAAAATATTAAATTTAATTTTTTTTTAATTTTTTAAATTATAAAATTGAATAATAATTTTAAAAAGTTAATTTTATAAATAAAATTAGTATCATTATCAATATCACAATTTTTTTTTTTTATATTTAAATGAATATATGAGATATTTACAAATATTTTTGGTTTTGAAAATGATTAAATTTAATAATTTTTATTTTTATTTTTTTTTAATTATAAAATTGAATAATAATTTTAAAAAGTTAATTTTATAAATGAAATAAACCAAAATTAATTTTATAAATAAAATTATTATCATTATTAATATCAATATTCTCAAAATAAATAATATATACATCATTTATCATGTAAGATAGTAAATGAAATGAAAGTTCACATTAAAACCTTTCACATCATTAATCAGCCATTTTCATTTTCATTGAGTTGTAAGTTCATGTAAAATTATCCATGACAAGTTGTAGCCAACCACTCTATTTTAATATAAAAATACTCTAATATAATGATTGAATAAAACTAGTAACAATTATTATTACTATTATTATTATATAAAATAAAATCTAATAATTTTAAAATAAAATTAAATCTAAAATATATTATTTGATAAAAAATATATCTAAAATATTAACAAAATAACCATTTTCATTGGAGTTATAAATAACAAATTCTTTATCATTAATTTTGATCAACTAAAATGTACTAATATGAAAATCCTCCAAAACTTAAAATAATAAACTCAACCAACAATTTTTTCTGATCATTATATAAAAGTCCAAATCTAATAACTTTAAAATAATTCTAATCAACTAAAATGTACTAATTTGAAAATCCTAACCAACAACTTTTCTTATTATTACATAAAACTCCAGATCTGGTAACTTCAAAATAACTTCAAAATGGTACCAAATCTTACATAATGGATTGAACCAATAACTTTTATCCAAATCTGACTTGACTTTCATTATGATTTGGATAAAAGTCAAATCCGATAACTCCAAAATGGTGACAAATCTAATCTAATAAAGTTATTATGGGATATAAATGGTTAACAAAAAAGTGGACAAGGAGACTACATTAATTGGTGCTGCCCGCTAAAAGGAATTATCTACTACCCGTAACAAAACCCCTTTACCAATGTGAAAATTGTGCAAAGTGGTATGCTATATAATAAATTTAAAAAGCAATAAGAGTTTCATGGACAATAACCAGCAAATGCCATTATCAAAGTTATATTGTCATTATCAAAGTTATAACCTGAGAAGAGGTATAAATATAGATAACGGGTGTATATATTTTTAACCTTATCACAAGGGGTAGTGTTTGGGATAGTGTTTAATAGGAGATTTGAATTTTGGTGCAAGCACTACTTCCCAATCATCTTTCCAAACCACCTCTACTCTTTTTGCTGTTTTTTGACATAGATAATAATTACAAACTCGACAACATTGTAGTTTCTATTTTTCTCATTTTCTAATTTTAAACCCTAAAGTTGCAATTATGTTTTTCATTTGCTAATTTTAGACGTGAGAGTTTCAATTATTGTCTTCTTCCTATAATAAAGGAAATCAATATGATTTTATAATTGTTTAAGTTTTCAAAATGCACTAAACAACAATAAAGAAATTTTCTCTAATAAATATTGGAATTTTTTATACTCTTACCATTGAAGTAATACAAGGATGACAAATAGGAAACCTAGAATACACTTGAAGGACTCTTATCCTCTTTGTGGAAGAGTCCTCTTTGTGGGGTTGTGTTATTTCTTAGTACTTTCCCTTGAACTTCTCTTTGCGGGATTGTGTTATTTCTTAGTACTTTCCCTCGAACTTCTCTCCTTTATGGGATTGTGTTAATTGTTATTAGTATGAATCCTCCCCTCTCTTTGTGGGATTGTGTTAATTCTTACTAGTATGACTCCTCCCCTCTTTGTGGGATTGTTTTAATTCTTAGTGCTACGACTCCTCTCCTCTTGGTGGGGTTGTGTTATTTCTTGGTATTGTCCTTCTATCTTCTCTCCTCTTTATTGGATTGTGTTACCTTTGAATTTCTCTCCTCTTTATGGGATTGTGTTAATTCTTACTAGTATGACTCGTCTCCTCTTTGTGGGATTGTGTTAATTCTTAGTGCAATGACTCCTTTCCTCTTTGTGGGGTTGTGTTATTTCTTACTATTCTCTTTCCTCACATTCTTTATGCATAGTATTTAGTATTAATACTTGTACTTATGACTGTAATGGATATATAGATTAAACCTCAATCCATTTCAATAATATATACGTTAAGGGCTCAATAAGTCTCTTGAATTGAATGGTGGGGATTATAACAATCATTCCTCCCAATAAGCCAAACTAAACCTAATTGACATAAATAGGTTGTAATGTTGAATGGTTATATTTGTAGATAACCATTAAAAAACAAGAATATTAGTATTGATATGTCTTTACTCATATATCATAATGAGATTTGAATTTAAATTTACAATCATATATTAAAATCTTTGTTATTTCAAAAAATATCCAAATCATTAATAATAATCAGATATAATACAAAAACTCTAAAAATATATAATGTCTGGAGCTTATATGCTGCCCAAATTAAAACAAATTCAAAATAATGTTAAAAATTAATTCTATCTCTTTATAGCACCCAACTACCACATATTAAGAAAAAACTTATCTCTATAGTTATTCCTATAACTTTACAACCCCTACTAGGGTCCAACCCCTACCACGATCCAAGAAGCTCATTGACATTATGATCCAAGAATTAGAAGTTTCTTATGTTCAACTAAACTAATTGTTAGATTCATATTTTTTAAATTGATTTAAAAAAAATATATATATATATATATATCAAAAATCAATCTCCACTTAATCTTATTATTATCTATTAAAAAAATATTTTATTTTTTTATCATTTTATGAAATTAAATAAACAAATCTAAATCAATTTATATACAAAATTAATAAACACATTTTTAAAAACATTAACAAAATTTACCAAATTTACCAAATTAATATAAAGCTAAATCACCTTAATTATATCTTAACTTCATCTCCCATCTCCTTGCGTGGTAGGTACTAACAAGTACCGAGTACTGAATATAATTATCAATAGCAGGAAAACGTAAGTTTGACACTATATATATATATATATATATATATATATATA
>ML783071.1:0-18740 GCA_009831015.1 Picea engelmannii
TTTATCTATGCAAATTTGGGAGGAGCAACGGCGCTATGACAATTACCCTAAATGGCCCAACCATGACCAAGGGTTCTCAAGCGCCATCAAAGTCTTTAGGCCAATGTCTCCCATGTGTCCATGGAAGATACAACAGAAAATAATGTTCGAAAACTGCATGGATAAGTTCTTCTATGAGTTCAATGTAAGTCACAGTGGGCCTATCTATGGGTATAAATTTATGGCCAAAAAACTGTGAAGGGGTGATTTCATTATGAGAAGGGTTGGAACTAGATAAGGTACGCGGCATGGTCTAATTCCTGGCTGTTATTAAGCATAATATTGCTGTACTCTATGTGATCTACTGAAATGACTTCCTGGGATTTGAACTCTTAAAGAATGATCTGTTATTGCTGCTTTTAGTAGTGCACAAAATCCTATTTTGACGATGATGTGTATAAATGCTTAATATATGGTTACTGGTTCTTTGTACATGCCACAGACCAATACTCTTCCCTTTAGCTGATTTATTTAGTCTTTGTTTCCTCTGATTTCTGCTATGCTTTTATCATCAGTGCAATAAAATCTCATAATGTTCGACGGGATCTGATTTCTCTGTAATAAAATAATAGCATAAAGTGTTTTGGATTCTTTGGACTCCGGAAATGGGGCTTTGGAGGCAAATCCTTTACCGGAAGTGTAAATTTTCAAGAGTATGCCTGGAACATGAACATGTTAGAGATTCCAATAGCAATGCAATGAATGTCAGAGCATTGCAATAGCAATGCATGTCAGAGTTAATTAAAAGAATGTCATAGCATTGCAATAGCAATGCATGCAAAACACGGATAGTGATTGCACGTGAAACAAGGGAACATCATTATTGTAATAGATCTGACCATATTTCAGACTGAATAGAATTCAATTGCACAAGGAAATATATGTCTTGAGTTGTAATATAATAGATCTGACCATTTTTCAGAATGGACAGAATTCAATAGCTGAGAATTAGTTTCATATAGGATATCTTCATTACATCAAATAAAACTGATCTTTTATGGCTTCTATAAGAAACATATCTACTTTTATTTTATGCCACCATGCACCTGCACATTCCATCTTGAAAAATATTATTGTAAATATAATTTTAAACAACTTAGCATTTTGATTTATATCATGGCCTTGGGTTGGCCTTGGATTGGGTTGGCCTTGGATTGAAGATTTTTTTTTTTAATCTGTTAGTTACATACTTATTGGTAATGGACATAATTAATTACTTTTTAATTTTAAATTTTAATTTGATGACTAGCAATTGAAGATGCTAGCATATTTTTAATAGTCTTCCCAAATCAATGAATATGATTTACTGTTCATAAGTTGTTTGTATTTATGAATGCATCCTTTAACTTATTTACTTTTTTACATTTACCCAATCATATTAAAAAATTATTGTAATGCCATATAATTGCCACTTTAAAAAGATTAACAAAATTTAATATCCCATTACCAGTTTTAGATCATCAGCATGCACTACTTCAACCTTATTACCAGACATGTATCATATTGGAGCATCCATTCGTTTTTTTTACGAAGTGTGATTTGTGTAAAGCCATTAATTCTTTTAAAGAGAGTATGATCAGTGGGAACCATTTCATCTTTTACGGAGTGTGATCACTGTGCATTTATTCGATTAGTTTTTTTTTATGGAGTGTGATGCGTTTCAATTTTTTTTAACCGACTATCATATTAGGGGGTAGAGTTTGGTTTTTTTTAATGGGCGGGTTCTATTCTAAATAATAGCAATAAGAAATAAAGGTGTAAGGTCCCGTCACTTAAGAAACTAAGAAGAAGGCTAAAGTAAGATATTACTCTCTATCTTTGAAATTTTTGGAAATCTTTCTAAATATGTGATATATATTATTATTGTACAGAAATTGCAAACCTATTGCATGCATTTAGAGCAGACCTATTGCATGCATTTAAAGTACAAGTAGGATTACAGACCCGGAATAAGGCATTTCTGGATTGATTTCCTTGGATTATGATTTCTAATATACACAAGGATTTAGGTTTTGTGGGTCTACCATTGAATCCACGGCGACCATTAAAAGTACTTAACTTGATTAACATAATAATTACATTAATGTCCATGCTTCTCGGGGCGGCATGGATGCAAAGTGATCCGTTTTTTTTAAGAGTTTCAATTATTCAGTCCGTTCTTTATTCTGGAGATGTAAGCCCTGTCAAATTTTTTTAGAATTATGGCTTATATTACATTTCTGATAATTAAAGTTTATAGATAATTAGGATTTATGATATAATCTATTGATGTTAACCAACCATAATTTTGTGGCTGTGCTAGTATATAAGATGCCAACCTTGTTCATTGTGTTAATATTTAAAAACATGAACTTCCTATTCAACTATTCTGGTGCGAATCAGAAGTTTGTTGGCAGCTCAATTTTTTTTTTACTTTTTATATCAATTAATTGATCTACATAGCTACCTAACCGGAGTCATTTGTTTTTATTCCTCTTCACGACGCAATTTTCGAAACAACGGTTGTAAGTTGTCGCTTTTTCCTATTATTATCTTCCACGCTTCGTTCATGACTTGAAGCATGAATACGAAGCATGAAAAATTTGCGAATGTGCTACCTTTCTGTTCTAAAATATCGTCAAAAGAAAGTTGTTCATACAGTTTATTAATGAAGTTGGTTCCTTGCCATGAAGAGTTACTCTCTTTGTTTCAATCCTTTCAACATCAAACATGCTTAGAGATTGATAGTTAAATGAATCAAAGGACCCCGACATTTTGATTTTTGGTATGGTTTTGTTTTGTTTTGCTAAGTCATGGATTTTTGACTCACCCAAACCTTGTGATAGAACCCACGATGCACGCACTCATTCTTCATTTTAATGTTTTGGTCCTAGACTCGTACTAGATGCAAAGGTGGCGTTATGATGTGCAGGCAAACATCATTCCTGAGACTGCCCTTGGGCTTTTCAAACCCTCTTCACGTGCATTTCAATAATCACCCATCTCATCGTTATGAGTTTATGTTCATACACCATTCACTATTGGAATGTCACGGGATCAGTTTATGGCTCTGGAGTGTCTTTGCAAACCCTCTCTATTTGTTGTGTCTGATTTGTTACCCTTTCATCCATCATGGATCCTGTTGTGAGAGTTGAACCAAACGGAATTCAAACTCTTCTCTTATATGACGATGCCAGAGAAGATTTGGAGAGAAGTGGCTGGCTCGTTTTCATTAGGAAGTTTCAGGGTTTCAATTTACAGGTTGCCCAAGAATTCGCTTTCTCCTTTGATGGTTGTAGAGCGAAGGTTGGTGATGTGCAACTGGAGGTTATCGATGATTTCCTGAGTCAAGCTATAAGGCTACCAGCAAGCAGTCAAAGGTGGTTTAAAAATGAAAAAGTGGAAGAAGTTCCTTGGAGCCTGCTATTTACATCTCGCAAAGTTGTAGGGTGTGATAAAGATATGCCCATTTCCTTCCTAAAAGCTCGGTGGCATGATTTTCTCATTGTGGTAAAGAAATTTGTTACCTATGAGGGACGTTTCGGGCTTGTGTTTTTGTACCATTTGCGCCTGCTTTTGATTTTTATGGGTTTCCCTTTGAATATGTTGTATTACTTACTGAGGAGTCTTTATAAAATGGGTAAAAGATACAAAAAAAAGTGGTCAGACTCTAGCCTTTTTCATCACAGCCTAGTTAAAATCCTACTCATACATCAATTAGAGTCACAGAATGAAAGTAGGGATTCGTTCCTAACCCGAAATGGCTACGGTAACCCTGATATGGGGGAGGTAGATAAACTCGTAGTTGAGGAAACCCTTGTCCACCAGACGACATCCCTCTCACCTCCCCACACCTGTGTCTCTCCCCCTAACAACGAACCCTTGATCAATCCAAAGATCATTGAACAAGCATGTCAGCAGATTACACATCCAAATGACTGTGTTAAAAATGTAAAGAAACCTACAGAAAAGAGATCTAAGGGAAATATTGATATCAATTTTAAAAACAAAAGAGCTAGCAAGCTAATTTCTAGGAGACTTCATAACAAGTCAAGTTCTCATCCGAGTTCAATCAGTATGATCGAAGTTCATGAAAGATCAGACTCTAAAATCGAAAGTTTCCTCGCTGCAGAAGACTTTCAGTCATTCGAGCCACACCTTGATCAGCCCTACAATTTTGTTGACAATTTACCTCCCTGTCTTAAAAATAATCCAGAGTTTCTTTGTGTCAAATTGGTTAATGAATCCATTGTCAGTATGGAAGGTGCTCCGGTTCACAACCAAGTCTGTTCCCATGCAACCATTTCACAGTCAAAATGTGAAGTCTGTTTATCATGGATTGATAGATATTATACTGATATCCCTATCTTAAAGTCACGAGTTAAGGCTTTAAAGGACCAGATCGATGTCTTAATGAGCGAAAACCATAGACTCGAATCTGTTATTCAAGGCAAAGAAAAATGCATAAAGACAACATGCAATGTAGTATTTAAAAATGTGGAGGCTGCAACAGCCGTTGTGAATTCTAAGGTTACCTGATACGATTTGATTTCATTAGTTGGAGGTATGATTCTTCATTTTAAAATAGGATTATATTGTTAAAATTAGGTTGTTTTATTTTACAATAAATTGGATTTCATTTACTATAATAACTAGCTACAGAATTGCAAGATTTTGTAGCCAGTTATGTTAATTCGAATTGTGTAAAGTAGTGGTTGAAAATATATCTAAAATATTTCCATTTTCTTTTTCTTTCAGGATATTCAACAATCCATGATTACAAATTGATCTGAGGCATCTTTGATACCTTACAGTCATATCTTTGATGCATTTTGTATGAACAGAAATGAACAGTTATTAGTTTTGGAGGATTTAGTAGGATCAGGGTGGTTGCATCCCCCTTTATTTTTGAAATAAATATTTGATCTCAGGAACAAAAATAGTTATCTTTCCTGAGGCCTTTATAAACCTATCATTTTTGTAAACAAAGGCATCTTGGCCCAGGGCTTATTGTGAACAGTTTATACTCAAATTTAGACATAACAAATATTTACTTTATGCTTTAGTCATTTGTGAATGTTGTTATGATCTATAATTTGTTTATCTTGGTAATTGAATGACTGCAGATAGATTTCATCTTCACAGATTGTTTTGGTTGTCAAGATAGTTTTTCTTCATGGTTCATGATTTTATGCTTCAGTTTTATCAAAACAATTGAATGATATTTCAATTCATGTTATGAGGTTTATCTTAAATATGTCGATTGATTAAATGCAAGTTGTAACTGTAGGATTTATCTCATGTGTTATTGCTTGTGATCTATTATATCACTGTAATTATTTGGCATCATGTTGTTTTATCAATTGAATACACCAGTCAATGCACAGTTTAGCTTTTGTACCAAATAGTGTGAAGATGCACAACAGATTTATCTCGTGGATGGAATGATGCATGATTTACACAAACAGTTGGACGCTTATTCTTCAAATGATTAATAGGTTAGTCTATTCTTTTATTTTATTTGCTTGCTTATTATAGAAGTTTTTATATATAGTATAATTTTCACTATCTATATCTTTCTGTTTAAATTAAGTAGTTTAATATTTGATTTTATGAATGCATACAAACATGAAAACAAACCAAAAACAAATAGTATTTTCGCTTTCTTTATTATTGTCATTAAAAGAAACGTTTTACATTCAACTTTTATGAGTTCATATTAAAACTTGTGATTTATACATATTGTATATATGGTGAATAGAACTACTATGTATATATATATATATATATATATATATATATATTTCAATGATTATTATTTAGTAATTTATTGCATTTCTTTTAGTTATTTTTCGCTTCCCTTAGGACTTTAGATTGGCCAATGGAGCCATTAAACCCATCAGAGTGTGTCAATCCAAACAGCTTGGGTTAATTAGACAACCCCGGATCGGATTCACTCTTCCAGTTGACGAGCGGTCAATTTTGCCCGTAAACAAGGTTATAATCAGGGTCCTTTTTATTTGTTTAATCTGCTTGCTTAGTTCATATTCTTATGTTAGTGGGGGGGCTACATCTGGGTGTCCACCTGTTTTTCTGGGGTTTGTGTTTTTCTCTTTCATTCGAAATACTCAATAGTTATTTTCTGTATTCTATTTGTCATTTGATACAGCCTGTTGAACTGGATTTATGAAATTGTTCTATTATTTTGGATTCCAAATACTTCTTCCTTGCCGTTGGATATAAGAATAATTTCCTGCTTTGTGTGGGTTTTGCATGTGGAAGTAGAATCTTGTGGGAAGGAATTAGACCATATAGGTTTCWTGTTTTCTCATTGACTAAGTTTTAKTACAACAACATTTAGATTATTTAAGGATTATTATTTATCTATTTAACTGGCATAAGAGTAGATTAAGATAATGCATTTAATCAAGTTTTTTTTTTTTTTYCTATGTTATTTTATTTCATTTTTATTTTTTTGTCTTTATGTTATTTTATTTTGTGTATCTATACTTAGTTTTCATTTTATTTTCAATTTCTTTSAGATTTAGAGTTTATGTTATTTACCATGTTTAGTTTATATGTTATTTATGTAGCTATGTTTAGTGTTCATGTTATTTATATGTATATATTTATAATTATATATATTTATATTTATGTTTGTATTCATATTTATATAAAATTGTATTTCTTATATGTTTTAATAATAATTATATTTTTTTTTGTATATATCTTATAATAATCATAAAGTTTTAATGGTTAAGAATACATGTTTTTATTAAGAGATTATAGGTTTATATCCAAAGGGTTAGAGAATGTACATCTTCATAAACTTTAGAAGTCAAATGCTTTGCAAAGAATTTCACTGTCTTACAAATATGGGGGTTTCACACACTAATTTGGTGCCTAACTTGATCAAGACATTAAAATTAGACTATTACTATTATTATTTATATAATTATATTTCACTTTCAAAATAAAAAAGAAATTTGTTTTTTTACAAACTTGAAATGTATAACTTTTTTTATTATATTGATTATAATAGTAGTTGATTAACTCTTTTGGATATTTCTATATCATGAGCTTGAATGAAGTGATTTTTTTATATGAAATCTTACTACTAAAACAAGTGTGATTGTGGTGGTGATGTCTAGTCTGAACACTTTTGTCATAAGTGTTGTTGTAGGTGAAATACAATAAGTGTCAACATTGTCTATGCAACAGGAGAAAAAATCTCACCAAAATCAATTCCCTCAACTTGGGAATAACCCTTTGCTACTAACCAAGCTTTGTATTTCTCCACTTTTCCTTCTGCGTTCAGCTTCTTTTTGAATACCCATTTGTTTCCAATGGGCTTTCTTCCAGTTGGCAACTCCACTAGATCCCAAGCCTCATTATTATCCAAAGATGCCATTTCTTCGTCCATGGCCCTTTTCCAGATATTTCCATCCTCTTAAGCCACTGCCTCCCTGACAGTTCTAGGATCATCATCAGTAATAGACAAAAAAAAATTTGAACGAAAATCAGATGGACTATACCTTTCCGGTAGTCTTCTTTCTCAAAACGATCTCCTCAATACGGGAGTATGAGGATCTTCTTCTTATTATTCATATTCTTCTGTAGAGTCTGATTCATCATCCTTTAAATCAAACTCTATATTCTCTGGTTCTTCCTTACTTGGTAGGAATTCCTATTTAACACCATCCTTCATTTCTCTAAATACCACATCTCGGCTATACACTACCTTCTTAGTTTTTGGGTTCCGAATCTTATAACCATTGAGACCATCTTTATATCCAATAAAGATACACTTTTCAACCCTCTTATCCAACTTACTCATGTTTTCCTTTGGAACATGAACATATGTATCGCAGCCAAATACCTTGAGATGTGTGAGAGAAGGTTCTTACCAGTCCATACCTCTTATGGAGTCTTGTCATTGAACACTGATGAGGGTGAATTGTTGACCAGGTAACATGAAACACCCACTACCTCTACCCATAATTCTTGCCCTAACCTGACACCACTGAGCATGCACCTTGATTTTTCCATCAGTGTCCTCTTCATCCTTTCTGCAAATCCATTATGTTGAAGTGTATATGGAGTAGTCTTCTACCTTTCTATACTGCATTTCTTACAAAATTCTTCAAATTCATTTCTGTAGAACTTTCCGCCATTATCTGTCCTCAACACCTTAATTCTTTTCTCTGTTTGATTCTCAACAAGAGCCTTAAACTCTTTAAACCTGTGAAACACTTTAGATTTCTTCCTGAGGAAATATATCCAAGTCTTCCTCGAGAAGTCATCTATAAATGAGACATAGTACACATATTTTCCCAATGATGAGACCGACACAGGTCCAAAAACATCACTATGAACTAGTTGTAAAATTTCTTCTGCCCTCGTTGCACTGGAGGGGAATATTACCTGATTCTTCTTCCCATATAGAAAATGTTCATAGAAATCAAAATCCAGAGACTAGCTAGACATACCTTCAACCATACCTTTACCGTGTAGTAGTCAAAGACCCTTCTCTCCGATATGCCCCAGTCTTTGATGCAACACCATAACCTTTTCTCGAGAGACTGTAGGATTTCTTTCTTCTTCAACTCCAATATCAGGAACAATGGAACTATTACACCTATCACTAATAGTGATTCCTTGCAGCTTATACAGAGTTCCAAACCAAACTCCCCTCATCAACACCATTTCTCCTCGAACCATCCTGCAGGTTTCCTTTTCAAATATTGTTTTTACCCCTGCATCATCCATTTTTCTTACATAAATCAAATTTCTGGCCAAACCTAGGATGTGTCGAACGCCAGGAAGTGTTCTAATACTTCCATCTATGAGCCTCAACTTGACCATTCCTCTTCCTATGATTCCGGTTGTCGAATCATTATCTAAGAAAACATTACCTCCATCATACCTTTCATATTCGTAGAACCACTCCTTGTGTAGAGTCATATGAAAGGATGCATGAGAGTCAATCAACCATTCCTCATGATCTCCGTGTGTGCTTGAAGAGGCCAAGTACACATCCCCTCCTTCCTTGGAGGTCCTTTCTTCTTGAGAAGAAGATTCTTCAGATCACTTCTTTTTCTCAACTTTGGATCTACACTACTTCTTGTAGTGCCCTTCTTTTCCACATCTCCAACATACCCTTACAAACTTTTCGGGAGATTTAGATCTACCCTTAGACTTAGATCTCCCATTTGATAAATTAGATCTATTTCTTTCCTGGGAACGTCCTCTTGCAAATAATGCGTCTGTGCTATGTCCTTCCATATTCCTCTGTTTCATCTCCTTTGACAACAAGGATGAGACTACTTCAAACTTCAAGGAAGTTGTATTACTACCTATGGTCACAACCAGACCATCCCACGAGTATGGTAAAGAACACAAGAAACTGATACATTTATCTTCATCTGGAATTTTAATATCAACAGAAACTAACTGACTTACCACAGTATTGAAGGCGTTCAAATGATCTGCCACCGAGTTTCCATCTCTCATCCTCAGGTTATACAACTTCTTTCTAAGGAATAGTTTATTTACCAGGGACTTAGAATGATACAACTTCCCCAACTTTTACCATAAATCCTTGGATGTAACTTCCTCGGACACATTCAGTAATACTAAATCAGAGAGACACAGTCGGATTGTGCTCTTTGCCTTCTGATCCAACTTTTAACATTCATTTGTAGAAGTTATTATAGGTGTAGTACCTGGATCTACCACGATCCACTAATCTTTGTCCACCAACAAATCTTCCATCTTGAGCTTCCACAGCTCAAAACTTTTCCCATTAAACTTGTCGATCTCCATCTTCGAATTGTTTGCCATTTATTTTCACCTAAAAAAGTAATATCACAGATCTACCACTGTAACAAGGCTTATCACAATCCCAAGCCAAACCCTTGACCATAAAGGCGTCCCCCTGAAGCCAATAAATCTCTGATAGCAAATGTAGATTTTAGCCTTGTACAATATCTACAACAAACATATATTCAGTAAAGGAATAGAAAAGATACAATGGAAAATACAAACATTGCACAGAGATTTTTCCCCTAGAAACCCAAACCAGGCAAACCAACATATTCTATATTATTCATCATATTACAATGTTTACAATACAAAATACATATAGGAGCCAACGACATCCAAAACCCTAATTCCTTAATCGGAAATAGAAAACCATTGGCAAAGAAACCATGTCCTGAAAAACCCTACAGTTCAAATTCCTCCATAAAATCAGGCTACGTATTGCATTCAAAGGTAAAAGAACACAATGAGTAGTTTTGTGCAGGGGGTTGGATTTAAACAATGAATAATGTGGTCATGCAAGGAGGAAATCCCTGATAAGCTGTGGAAAGAAATACACAATTGTGCGTTCCCATAGAGTAGGGACAACCCAGGCTAGGGGTTACAAATGATTGTTCTTTCCTTTAATGATCGATGGCTAGAGAGTTTCTAGAAATTCCTCTCCCTAAAAAGGTTGGTGCGGTCATGCAAGACATATTTCATTATGATACAAGAAACTATGTGTTGTGTATATTAAGTGATCAATTCTTTTCGTAATTGGTTATCATATTGGTCATTTATTTCTATGGATTATGTGGGCCTCTATGGAGGCTTACTCTCTTCTTGTTTTACTCATTGTTTTACTCTTTCCTCCTCTCAGATCCCTTCTAGTTTAGTTCTTGATTTGGAGGATCTTTTTCTTAATGTTTCATTTAGAATGATCAATGTGAGTGGCTCAACTATACTAATTGCAACAAAAATCATCTTGGGTGGGGATCTCAATTTCACACTCTCTATTAGAGAGGTATGGGGTGCCTCCACTCGATGAGATTATCAGGGGAGATTTTTTTCCCATTGAATAGATAATAATCATTTGTTTGAAATGGAACCTACAAACCTGGTTCAAATATGGAAGAATGATAGAAAAGGTAAAGATTTGGTTGCCAAAAGACTTGATATAATTCTTATCTCAAAAGAGATGATTGAAAACCTATGGTCTTTCAAATTGAGTAGGAGGAATATCTGATCACATGCCTATTTTGTTGGAGATAGATAAAAAAGGCTCCAGGACACCTTCCTCGATGAATTTTAATCATGTTTGACTCAATGAGAAAGAATATAAAAGGTTTGTATGGAAAACATGGACTCATATGGATGAAGAAGATGGGCAATCCTACATGCACCGATTTACAGTTAACATAGTGAAAACAAAAAAAGGGTCACATCATCATGGGACAAATCTTTCAATATGAAATATCTCACTTAGTTTTAGGACATGGAATCTAAGATTGCATCATTAATGACAGATTGACGGGAATACTCGCTATCAAGAGAGGAAGAAATAGTTTTGTGAGTTAATGAAAAACAAGCAAGATACATTGGCTTACGAGGAAACCAAACGACACATCAAGAGTAGAGAAACATGGTTATTGGAGGTTAACAATAAATCAAAATTATTCCACAAATACGCTAGCTATTGAAAGTTAGTTAACACTATTTGGGAAATAAAGGATCAAAATGGTTTGAAGGTCTCCTCTTTCGAAGCTAAAACTAAAGCAGGGAGAGTTCACTTCTCCGATCTCTTCAAACAACCGACATGATTCCCTATTGATGAAATTTTAAAAGTTATAAATATTTTCCAGAATTCCTTTTCAAAGGAGATGAACAACTATCTCTAAGAATAGATTCCTAAAAGGGAAATCATTTCTACCTTGACTTATTTTCATAAATGTAAGAGCCCGTGGCTTGATGGATTTACAATTAATTTTTACATTAGGTTCTATGACATGATAAAACTTGACGTCTTAAAACTGGCCCGTGAATCTCAAACTTCTGGAAAAATACAAGGCTCCTTGAATTCAACCTTTCTTTAATCCCAAAAAAGAAATACTTGGTCTCTTTTGATGATTTTTGACCTATTTCTTGCTAAAAATTGATTTATAAAATTATTGCAAATATCATATCCAATCACCAGCCAATCTTTAGCATAATAATATCGAAGTAACAATATAATTTTCTCTATAAGCATCAAATTCATGATGCGATTCTGATTGCTCAAGAAGCCCTACATTTTATAAATTCCCAAAAACTACACTCTATAGTCATGAAGTTAGACCTTTAAAAAGCTTATTATAAGGTTAGCGGGACTTTTGTCATACTAGTGTGGATTCAAATGGAGGTGAATTTAGTAATGGTCAATTGGATAATGGGGTGTGTAGAATCCTCCTCCTTTGTCGGTCTTATTAATGAATATCTTTATCCTTTCTTCCGTCCCTCTAGAGGTTTACACCAGGGCCGCCTTTTGTCTCCTTTCCTTTTTCTGATAGCTGCTAAGGGGACGGGTTCGCTTATAAAAAATGCTTGAAGGTGCAGTCTACTAAAAGGCCCTAAAATCACCTCTATAGAAATTCTTACTCATTTTCTATTCATGGATGATGTGATTCTCTTTGTTGTAGGGACAACTTAGGAATTATGAGCTATGAAAGTAATTCTAGAATCCTTTTGTATATCTACAAGAATGAAAATATCTAGCAAAGTCCAATATGCTAGTTTGTGAAACTTAAGATGAAGTCAAGGAACAATTGGATATTATTCTCCCATTTGCTTGGAAAAGCATCGATGATGGGCTCAAATATCCATGCTTTGAGCTCAAACTAAATTCTTATTCTCATGAATATTGGTTATGGCTTATAAATAAAATTAAAGGGAGGGTATTACTATGTGTTCGTCGATGGTTATCAAGGAGCACAATTAACTCAGATCCAATCAGTCCTTGGTAGAATACCATTATATTGGGTGTCAATAGAAAAAATTATGAAAGGAATTATTTCCAATATTAGAACAATATGCTTTCAATTTCTTTAGTAAGGGAGAAAGGATGTAGGTGGTATCCCTCTAGTGAAATGCACAAGACTACCCATGCAAAATAGCTAGGTGGATGGGGAATCAATATATTTTCTGGTTGTGTAGGTCCTTAGTTGCAAAACTTTTATGGAGGCTAATCCATAATAAGATGTTATGGGGTCAAGTTATGTATTCTAAATATTTATCTGGAAAGTATTTCGTAGAGTGGTTGACATTACCAAGAAATTTGAGGGTTAACAACTCGATTTGTTGGAAAGCATTGGTAGATGCCTTTCCATTGGTTGGAGATGGTCTATGTGGTAGGTGGGCAATGGGAAGAAAAACAATACTAGAGATGATCCATGTGTGAGCTAAGAGGATGGATGCGAACTTTCTAATGAATCTCTAACTTACATGTTCGTGGTATTTTCTCGCTATGGGATGCAAGAGCGAGGGATTTCGACTTTATAGGGAGAAGTTCATGGAAATTGGCATTGATATTAGAGATTGAGGGGTCAAAGAAATAGAGTGGGATGATTATAGAGGTGTTTTGTACTCCAATTTTATCAATTTTCATGAGGAAGAAGACTCCCATTACTGGCTGAGGAACGAGAATTCTAGCAATTACACCACGAATCTCAACTACCATTTACTAGAAAATGAGGTTAACAAGGGATAAATGAAATGGTGGTGGTCCTTTGTATGGTGTATCCATTATCCATTAAATATGAAGATCCATATTTGGATGAATTTGGAAAACAAATTGTTAACCTAGGACAATGGATTGAAAAGAGAGTGGATATGTCTTGTTTCTACCTTATACACACCTTCGGTCAATCTTCAATCCACTGGGTGTATCCTTAGGGGAAAGTATTGAGTCAAAATGTTGTCACCTCATTCTCGACTCCTCTGTTTAGGCCAACTCCTAGCAAACCCAAGGAGGGTAGTGTTGGATTACTAAGAGGGGGGGTGAATCAGTAATAGCATAATTATAATCCTTTTCCTTCAAATGCTATATCAATGTATAATTATTATCCAATAATGAGCAGTAAGAAATAAACAATCACACACGTTCACAGTACACCAGTGTTTTGCGTGGAAACCCAAATCGGGAGAAAACCACAGAATGTTTTTTCTTATATGTCTTGAAGAATTACATTCATTGGAAGCACCAACTTCCTTTGTTTTCCAGCTGCAACTGGAAGGAGGCTCCAACCCCCTAGTTTCTCAGGCTACAACCTGAGGGAAGCTCCAACTCCCCAATTCTCTGGCTACAACCAGAAGGAGGCTACAAGCCCCAATGTTCTCTGGCTACAACCGGAAGGTGGCTACAACCACCTATCCTTGCCCCGTCCTGCCACACTAAAGTAGAAGTAGAATGATGGAACCACTGTCACACTATCACTGTGAGATATACCGTTGTAAACCTGTACCAATAAATATAAACCATGCATCAACCATGCATCAACTTGTACCTCAACCTGTAATCAACCTGTACCATAAACAAGTGCATGAACCATGCACCAAACTGTAATCAACATGTACCATAAACAAGTGCATCCAACCATGTACCAAGTATGTACCAATCATGTGTCAACTACTCATCAACTATGACTCATCAATATGTACCAACATCATCAACTATACACCTCATGTATGTGTGCCAACTCATTAACTACTTGTCTCAACCATGTACTAAACATGCACCACAACCAAAATCCCTCATCAATTTCATCATCCAAATCTCACTTGTAGCTCTGTAATAGACCCAGTGTATATGATCACATTCCTGCAAACCTTCCTTAAATTTAAAAACAAGATACTAGCATTTTCATCAAACTTTTCTTTACTCTCACATGCCTAGTTTTGGATTAGTTAACAACCCTAACTTGAAGTAGTCAAAACTTTGAACCTGTAATGTATAAAGATCTGCAACTGATACAAAATGTTCTTCAGTTTTTTTTATGCAATTCCTCCAAGTGTCACTACTTGGAACCTCTCAGAAAATGAGTTATAGCAAAAATGACATACCTTGCTGAATTTTGGCTTATTCTAGAGAGCGACCTTGTACAGCGTGCCCTGCAAAAAATATTTGATGAAATGATCTAAAACTATTACATAGAATACTAAAGACTGTACCCTAACCAACACATTTGGTCTCACTAAATTTGGATCTGTTATGAAGAAGTTATGACATTTTTACCCGAAACACCTAATTTTGACTAGTTTCAGGACTGGCCACAAACCCTATTTTCTACGGAGTGTAACTCCCAAAATACAACGACCCACAAGATGAATTTTTTTTTACCACAAATACTTGGATAGAAAGCACCATCAAAAGAATTTATCCTTCCTTTCATTTCGGCTTTCTTTTCTTCACCTTCACTCAGAATTCTAGTTTAGATATCCTTGGTTACCTCAGACACATATATATATTCAATATGCTCAAGTGTAATTCAAATGAGAGAGCCTTGCCTCTTATTTATACTCTCCAAGTAGTTTCCTTAAAAACATCTTCTAGGTCACTTGGCTCACTTTCCTTATTTTAGGGTTGGGTCTACTTCTAATTTCTCCATTAAATTTATTATTGAAATAATTTATTTTGTACTCACTTAGAATTATAATACACTCATCACTTCACTTTATTATTTACCTTTTAAAATATCTTAAACCACTTTGACCTTTTGGGGATTTTACATGACATATGAGGGTCCTCCAACTTCGTAAGGCCATAACTCTCAAACCGTGAGGAGTTATGTGACGTTCTACATACCACAAGAAATGGAATGACATGTACTATCCATATAGAATAGTATTATCTGAAAATATATCATAACTCATACCATTACCCATCAAACAAGCTTGGGTCCATTACCCAAACCTGGGGTCTCAAACTTCTCATGGCCATAACTCTCTAACCGTGAGGAATTATGTGACGCTCCACATACCACCGGAAATGATATGACAAGCACTATAAAACTAGGATTATTTTCCTGACAAATTCACTTTGCTTCATCTCATTATTCCACAATTAATCATGGGTTCTCTTACTCCACAAAGCATCTTCCCGTGAGGGCTTTCACCATAAGGGGACCACTTTGGAATTCATCCATATTTACTTCTTATCAACCATGACAAAACAATAATGAGTCATATTTACATCAAACAATATTGGGTCCATTACCTAAACCTTTGTGCTACAGGGGCTTTCTTCAAGGGTTGAAATCAATGACAACCAACCTTAATCAACAATATCCCCCTTTGGCATTGATGGAAACACTCTCATGCAATACTAAAATCATATCACTCATGCTCCCCTTGTAACCATGACTTTGTCCTCTGCATATGATAAATATGCTCCCCCTGGAACCATGCCTCTGTCCTCTACACATGATAAATCTCTCCCCCTTTGTCATCAATGGCAAATGTATCTTTCCATCTAGGGTTGCTCCCCCTGACAGACTGTCCTCTTATGGTGTTTCCTCATGTACATCTCAGACATATAAGATAAGAATTCAAAAAACATTCATTTTTGGAGTAGAAATAACTCCAAGTCTTTGGCGAAGATATTTAAAGGCTTTCCATGGAAGTGGTTTTGTAAAGATGTCTGCCACTTGTTCTTTTGTGCCCACATACTCAACACTGATGTTTTTTTTTTGCAACCTGTTCCCGTAGAAAGTGATACTTGATTGGAATGTGCTTCATCTTGGAGTGCATCACCAAGTTTTTTGAGATATTGATGGCACTTGTATTATCACAATATATTTTAATGGGATCATCATACTCAACCTGTATATCTGTTAAAGTTTGTTTCATCCAAAGAACCTGTGTACAACATGTTGCTGCTGCAATATACTCTGCCTCGGCTGTAGATAGAGATACTAATGATTGTTTCTTTCTTAGCCATGATACGAAACACTCACCTAAGTATAACATTTCTCCACTAGTGCATAATCGGTCATCAATACAGCCTGCCTAATATGCATCTATGTAGGAAATAAGTGATATATCTTTTCCTTTTGGATACCATAATCCAAACTCTTTTGTTCCTTTGAGATATCTGAAGATCCTCTTTACTGCTAATACATGTGATTCCTTTGGTGTTGTTTGAAGTCATGCCACCTGTCCAACTGTCTGCATTACATCTGGTCTGGATGCTGTCACATATAGTAGGCTTCCAATCATTGACCTATATTGCCTCTGATCTGTAGACTCTGAATCATCATCTTTGCTCAATTTACAATTGGTTTGCATGGGAGTGATAACTGGTTTGAAATCTTCCATTCTGAACCTCTTTAGCATTTCTTTGATCTGCTTGGTTTGAGAAATAAAAATTCCTTGGTTTCTTTGACGTATCTGAAGTCCCAGAAAGAAGGATAGTTCTCCAAGTAATGACATTTCAAATTCATTATGCATGTCTTTTGCAAATTTTTGGCTTAACATGTCATCATCACTACCAAAAATAATATCACCAACATAAACTTCAATTAATAAAATATTACCTTGACTTACCTTGATGTAGAGGTTGTTGTCTGCACTTCCTTTTCTGAACCCTGCCTACTACAGATACTTATCAAATCTGGAGTACTATTCTCTAGGATCGTGTTTTAGACCATACAAGGCCTTCTTTAATTTACACACATAGTCTGTGTTCTCTGACAATTGAAATCCTTCTGGTTGTTCAATGTAGACTTCTTCTTCAAGTTCCCCATTCAAAAAAAATGATTTTACGTCCATCTGATATACTTTAACATTTTTGGAGCATGCATAAGCTAAACGCAAATGAATTGCTTCCATTCTGGCAACTGGGGAAAATGTCTCTTCAAAGTCGATTCCTTCAATCTGTGCATATCCTTTACATACCAATCTAGCTTTGTTCCTTGTAACCTATCCATCTTCATTCAATTTATTCCTGAAAACCCATTTTTTTCCGATCACATTCTTATTCTTTGGTCTTGGAACCAATTCCCAAGTGTCATTTTTCTCTATTTGATACAATTCTTCATCCATGGCCTTATTCCAAAATTCATCCTTGCTGGCTTCTTCAAAACAGTCTGGTTCAATTGTAGATAAGAGTGCTAGGTGTGTTTGTTCTGGTGAACGTATTTTTCTTCTAGTCTCAACTCCTGCATCTTTGTTTCCAATAATCTGATCTGAAGGATGATTCTTCTGTACTCATTTGCTAGGTGTCTTTGGAGATACTTGTTGAACTTTCTCTTCTACTTCTATCGGATTTTCTTCATCTTCATCTTCCTCTTCTTCTTTTTTTTCATCTTCTTCTTCAAAATGTTGTTCCATTGATTTGTTTTCTTCTTTCTTTGATTATGGTCTACCTGTTTCATCAATTGTTACATTGATGCTTTCCACAACTTTGTTTAATCTTAAATTGTAACACTTGTATGCTTTCCTTGTACTTGAGTAACCAACAAGTATTCATTTTTCCACACGATAGTCAAACTTTCCCATTATGCCATCTTCTCTTTTGATATAGCATTTGCTTCCAAAAACTCTGTAGTGCTTCACATTTTCTGGTTTTCCTTTCCATAGCTTGTATGGAGTTTTATCAGTGTTGTTTCTGAGCATTACTCTGTTTTGAATGTGAACTATTGTATGCACTACCTATGTCCAAAAAATATCTGTCAACTTTGAATCCATTATCATTGTTCGATCTATTTATTGTACTGTCATGTTCTTTCTTTCAACAACTTCATTCTATTGAGGTGTCCTAGCGATGGAGAATTGTCTTTTTATTCCATGATTGTTGCAGTAGTCCATAAATTCCTTTGAGGTGAATTCTCCTCCATTATCCGATCTTAATCATTTGATTCTTGAATCCATCTCATTTTCAACCATTTCCT
>ML783071.1:18845-52626 GCA_009831015.1 Picea engelmannii
AAACTGCAGTCATTCTTGTATAATCATCAACTAATAACATAAAGTATCTCTCACCTTTTAAGCCTTTTGTTGTAGTTGGTCCAACTAGATTAGTATGCAAAATTTCTAGTGGTTTTGTTGTTGAATATTCCTTTGATTTGAACTTGGTCTTTGTTTGCTTTCCTTGTTGGAAATGCTTGCACAAAGTGTTGGTTGGTTTCGTGATCTAGGGCATTTCTCTGACTGCTTCTCTTTTGCTGACTTTGACAAGGTTATCAAAATGTATGTGACTCATTATTTTGTGCCATAGCCAACTTTCATCTTCCTTTCCTAGACAACACTTTTCATTTCCAATTTCGCTTAACACATATATGTTGTTTGAAGTTCTTGCAGCTGTAGCGACCAATTTCCCTGGACCTTCTTTTCTTATTTCACACTTTTGTGAATAGAAAGTAACTTTATGACCTTGGTCACACATTTGAATCACACTTAAAATATTATGTTTCATATCTTCTACTAGTAGAACATTTTCTGCCTTTTCATTCTTTTTCCCAATTCAGATTGTGCATTTTCCAATGATTTTGGATGAATCATCATTTCCAAAGGAGACTGATCCATCTCTTTCCTTTTGTAATGTAAGAAACTTGTCTCTATCACCTGTCATGTGTTTTGAACATCCACTGTCAACATACCAACCATGTTTCTTCTGTTTAGCTTGTAGAGTGATTGTGCATTCTTCATTGCTATACTGATCCCTCTTTCGTATCCATGTCATTTTCTGAGGTTCTTGTTTGTGACTTTGTTGAGGTTCGTTAGGAGGGACTGTTATTGGGAAAGAATACCCTACGAACTAACAAGCTATGACTGAACTTGTATGCAAATCATGACCTTAAAAAAATCACTTTTAACCTATCACCCCAATACTCAAACCCCTTTTTTCACACACAAGCATGGAAAAGACCTACTAACCTTTTTATCGATGTTTGGTGTAGATCCTCCGTTGTGATTTATCCGCTTGCTTGCGTTGATCCTTCCAAAGACAATCCTGTAATCGAGACAAAACACTACGCATGCATGCTATTTTTCTACTTGAGGGTTAGAGATTAAGTATAAATCCAATAAAATATATACAACTCGTGCATTGGGACGGGAAAATTATTCTTTTATTAATCTCAAGATGAATCAACTTACAATAATGATAGAGACTGGCCACCGTTCCTCGATCCTGATCCTGGGTTCCTCCTCTTCTTTGTCCTCCAACTGCTTTGCTTGAATTCTCCTTAAGCTTGAGGAAAGGCTAATGGGTTGGGACAAATGGATTTGGCAATTGGGCAGATTTTCTTTGCTATCTTTTTCCTCTTCCAAATAGTACCCCTACCCCTTATTTTATAGGCTAGAAGGAGTTAGGGTTTTGGATGAAATCTCGGCCATGCATGGCAGGGAGTTTCAGTTAACTGACCCATATCTTTTTGTCCCGTCGACAACTTTCCTGTTTTTTTTCTTTGTTAGGTAAACGTGGGCTGTAGTAGGCCAGCCAACGTTCCAACGCATGCAGTAGTAGGCCTGCCAGTGTTCCAACGCGTGTCATAGTGAGTTAGGGTGCGTGTCACTTGATTTAAAAGGATTTTCAAGAGTTTATTCAGCATGGATTTGGCAAGGAAGGGATATGAGTTGGCCTGATGCCAGGTAAGCATGTGTGGTGCAATTTAGGGTTATAACAGGGACTGTCATTCTGCAATTTTTGGCCATGTGTCCAAAATTGTTACATTTGTAACATTCCACTTCAGTGCTCAAAGATTCAGACCTGTTGTAACTTCTTCTCTGTGTTTCACTAGGTCTTCTTGAATAACCCCTTTGTGTACGGCTCTCAAAGTAGTTATTGTTCCCGTTGTTAGCTCTGCAATTTAGAGATTTATGTCCAAAATTATTACATGCTTAACATAAACCAAAAAATATAGTTTGATACCTAGTAATTGAAGATCTTATGAAAGGAAATGCTCTTATGAATCCTTCTTCTTCTTGAGGACTGTCTATTTGTTGTTGATTCTGAAATCTGAATCTTCTCGATGGACGAGTGTCCCTGTAATCTTCCTTGTATATCTTTTTATCCCCTTTGATTGTTTCTACATAAATTTTTGGATTTGTTTCTTGCTCTATTGTTTTGGAGCTTGATCCCTTTTTTCTATGATTGTATCCAAGTCTGGACTTGTCAAGATAAGATTTTTTATTGTTGATAATGTCATCCATAACTTTTCATCTATTCTACATATTTTTCTTTTGAATATCATTTCTTAGTGTGACAATCTCTACTTCCAGGTTTCCAATGATCCTGTCCTTTCCTTCTAGCTGTTCTTTGAGTGATTATTCAGTTCTTTTATCTTCTTCTATTTGAACCTTCAATTTTGTGATCATTTGTTTTAGTTCTTGAGTGTGTTTTTTCTTATCTAGTTTTGCTTGTAGTTTCTTGTTTTTCTTCTTTTCTCTTCTGATAACTTCTATGGCACTCATTAATTCTTCTCGGAAGTCAACTTCTGCCTCTTCAATTTCTTCTTCATATGCTTCTTCATGTTCTTCTTTGGATTCTTCTTTATCAGAGTCTTCTACTGCCATGAAAAGAACTCTCTTTGTTTCACTGTCACTGACTTCATCTTCATCTGATGATGAGATGTCTTCTTTGGTGCAAAAGTTTTTCTTGAAAAATTTCTTTGTAGTTCTTTTACCTTTATAAGTTTGTCTGCCTTTTGAGTAACCTTCATCATTTCTCTTTTTATTATGAGGACATTTGTTAGGAAAATGACCAATACCATCACAATTAAAACAAATTAAATGAATCTTACCTATGTACTTACCGTTGGTTCCCTTGTTCAGTCTTTTGACGAAGTTGGCCACTTCTTCATCATCTTCCGAGACGTCATTGTTGTTGTTATATTCTTCTTGTTCCTTTTTCTTTTGCTTTGATCTTTTGGATTCTTTGAAGGCTGCTTCTTTTACATCTGGATTTTTCTGTTCAATTCTCATCTCATATGCTGTGAATATTCCATGCAGTTCGTCCATGCTTATTGAGTTTAGATCCGATCTTTCTTCTAGTGCTGATATCTTAGGGTTCAATCTCATAGGAAGAGATCTTAGTACCTTTTGAAAAATTACAAATTCTTCGATTTCTTCTCCCAATCCTATGATTGCATTCACTGTTTCATCGACTCATAAGAACTAGACTGTGATATCTTCATTTTCCTTCAGTTTTAGTTTTTCAAACTGACCTCTATAAGTTTGAAGCTTTGCTTCTTTGACTTTTGAATCTCCTTCATAAATATTTTGAAGCTTGTCCCAAATCTCTTTGGTAGATTTACAATGTGCAACTTTGGTGAATATCGTATCGTTGAGACCATTCAAAAGTGCGTTTATGGATTTGGAATTATTCTCACCGAGTTTCACTACTTTGTCATTTGTTGGCGGAACTGTTGGTGTTGTGTATCCATCTACAATTGATTGCCAAACTTGAAATCCCTGTGCATGTATATATGTCTTCAACCTTATGCTCCAAAAAACATACTTTTGTCCATCAAACTGTGGTATTCCATTTTTATACGAGTTGGTACTCTCCATGATCTACCTTTAAGTGGTTAAACTAATTTTTGAAGGAACTTGCTTTGATACCAATTGATGGATTATTGAGAGGGGGGGTGAATCAGTAATAGCATAATTATAATCATTTTTCTTCAAATGTTATATCAATGTAGAATTATTATCCAATAATGAGTAGTAATAAATAAACAATCACACACATACACAGTACACCAGTGTTTTGCGTGGAAACCCAAATCGGGAGAAAACCATAGAATGTTTTTTCTTATATGTCCTGAAGAATTACATTCATTGGAAGCACCAACTTCCTTTCTTTTTCAGCTAAACCTGGAAGGAGGCTCCAACCCCCTAGTTTCTCAAGCTACAATGTAAGGGAATCTCCAACTCCCCAATTCTTTGGCTACAACTAGAAGGAGGCTACAACCCCCAATGTTCTCCGGCTACAACCACCTGTCCTTGCCCCATCCTACCACCCTGAAGTAGAAGTAGAATGATGGAACCACTGTTACATTATCACTGTGAGATATACCACTGTAAACCTGTACCAATAAATCTGAACCATGCATCAACCATGCATCAACCTGTACCTCAACCTATAATCAACCTGTACCATAAACAAGTGGATCAACCATGCACCAACCTGTAATCAACCTGTACCATAAACAAGTGCATGCAACCATGTACCAAGTATGTACCAATTATGTGTCAACTACTCATCAACTATGACTCATCAATATGTACCAACATCATCAACTATACACCCAATGTATATGCGCCAACTCATCAACTACTTGTCTCAACCATGTACTCAACATGTACCACAACCAAATGCCCTCATCAATTTCATCATCCAAATCTGATGTGTAGCTCTATAATAGACCTAGTGTATATGATCACATTCCTACAAACCTTCCTCAACTTTAAAAACAAGAGACTAGCATTTTCATCAAACTTTTCTTTAGTCTCACATGTCGCGTTTTGGATTAGTCAACAACCCTAACTTGAAGTAATCATAACTTTGAACCTGTAATGTATAAATCTCTGCAACTGGTACACAATGTTCTTCAGTGTTTTTTATGCAATTCCTCCAAGTGTCACTACTTGGAACCTCTCATAAAAGGAGTTATAGCAAAAATGGCATACATTGTTGAATTCTGTCTTATTCTAGAGAGCGACCTTGTAGAGTGTGCCCTGCACAAAATATTTGATGAAATAATATGAAACTATTACACAGCATACTGCAGATTGTACCCTAACCAACACATTTTGTTTGACTGAATTTGGATCTATTATGAATAAGTTGTGATGTTTTTACCCGAAACACCTAATTTTGACTAGTTTGAGGACTTTCCACAAACCCTATTTTCCACGGAGTGTAACTCCCAAAATACAACGACCCACAAGGTGAATTTTTTTTACCATATATACTTGGATATGTTTTCTCACTTGCATAGAAATTTCACGGTCTGAATTATTATCGAAAAAGAGTTATAGCGAAAATGGTGAGATGACCTGTAAATAACATAGCTTAGAAAGCACCATCAAAAGAATTAATCCTTCCTTGCATTTCAACCTTCTTTTCTTCACCTTCACTCAGAATTTCGGTTTAGATATCCTTGTTTACCTCAGAAACATATATATATTCAATATGCTCAAGTCTAATTCAAATTAGAGAGCCTTGCCTCTTATTTATACTCTCCAAGTAGCTTCCTTAAAAACATCTTCTAGGTCACTTGGCCAACTTTCCTTATTTTAGGGTTGGGTCTACTTCTAATTTATCCATTAAATTTATTATTGAAATAATTTATTTTGTATTCACTTTAAATTATAATACACTCATCACTTCACTTTATTATTTACCTTTTAAAATCTCTTAAACCACTTTGACTACTTTCACCTTTTGGGGCTTCTAGATGACATATGAGTGTCCTCCAACTTCGTAAGGCCATAACTCTCAAACTGTGAGGAGTTATGTGACGTTCTACATACCACCAGAAATGGCATGAAATGTACTATCCATATAGAATAGTATTATATAAAAATATATCATAACGCATACCGTTACCCATCTGATGCAGGAGCATCCCCAACACATCAAGCGAGCCAGTGCGGAAGCGAAGGACAGCTGGATAAGCCAACACAAATTTTGAAATGCTTTGGAACTGTTGCACAAATCTTAAATGAGTCATTTAATATGAGGTGACTTTGTATATTTTAAATGGACCTTGAGTGGATAGCTCTCGTCCTTAGTAGATAGTCGGCATTTAATAGACTTAATGCAGTTAGATAGGAATTTAATTCTAGATTTGATAGCTTAGAGTCCAAGAGGGAAAACGGATATAGACACCCTCATTGTATCATTGTAAAATTAGCCCGAGCATAAAGAGAAGAAGAAAAAGAGCATGCAGAGAACTGTATGAAGAACACCCATGTACAGACATTTGAATTAATAGAAGAACTTTGATTCAAATTCATGGTTTTGTGTCTGATTCTCTATGTATTGATGTTTTGCTCATAAATGTTTTCTTCCTGTCATACATTTTATTTTATATGTTGTGTATGTGATTTCATGGTTGAATTGAAGTCTGAGAGGGAGATGGAATGAGTTCAAATTGTTTCTCTAATTGAGCCAGAGAATTCCTGCAAGGAGTGCAGTCGAATCGTTCACAAGGAGTGCGTTGACAGAAGGGTTCAATTAGAGTTGGATTTTGTTCCCATTCATCCCGAGGGTGCAGTTAGGCACAGGAGCCGTGCAAGGAGTGCGTAGGAAGGTAAAAAAAATCTCAAGGTTGTGAACCTGAGTGAAGTGTTAAAAGACTATTGCTGCAGGCGTGCACAGAGTTGAGGTACTTCAACACTCAGTCGAAGTTGAAGGGTTGTTGCAAGGAGTGCGTGCAAAGAGTTCTCTTTTTCTAAGAGACTTGAAATCGTGGAAATCTCAGGAGGAGTAGGCCTTCAAATTCATTGAAGGATAAGCACAGGGAAGCTGCTATTGAAAGTTTGAGAGAAGCGTCGTAGGGTTGCGAGCAAGTGGGAAAATTCTACAGAAAAACACTTAGTCGTTTCGCAGAATTTCCAGAGGAAGAACGGACGGTCAAAATCCTCTGAGGAGATTTCGTGAAGTTATGAGGACCGTTAGATATTGCGTGGGTGAAAGGAGGTTACGGTGGAAAACGTCTGAAGGATTAAAGCTCAAGAGAGGCAGAGTCGTCGATCCAAGTCACAAGGACCGTCGGATCTACACATGGTATCGTGTATCGGGAATTCACGAGTTGAAGATCCAAATTTGTGCAACAGGAATCATGACAGCGCGATCTGCGATATCCTGATGAGCCCAGAACCGTCCATCAGTGGGGACACGTGGAAAGAGATTCAAAAGAATCGGGGTTCGGAGCATCGGAGATTTCGAAGGTAAGAAACTCTCGCAATTTGGAATCGCGATCCACAATATCCCGACGGAAGGGTTCGTGTGCGGCCACAGCAAGGTTGGTGGAAGACAGGTGGCGTATCATATCGGGGATCGGGAAAAGGCAAGTCCCGAATCCATCGACATCAGGATTCGCGATCCCGTGAATTCTGAAATCCCGATAGAAGTGACGGGAGGAGTGAAGAGAGAGCTCACGCGTACATCGGAGTTTCGTTGCATCGGGTATCGGGAGTCGGCAAATCATAGTGCTCGATATCGTGAGTAGCGATATCCCGATAAGGAAAATCTCGACAGAGAAGAAGTCTCGATAAGGTGAGAGGAAGTCAACGTTGACTGAGGCCATTGGGTCTCGGTGATTCGAGAGCCCAGTGATCGACAGTGAACTTGCAAAGTTGCAAGTTCCGATTTCCCGATAAGCAAAGAAAAGGGGAATCGCGCTAAGTGTTCTGTGGGTGTGTATTTCCCGATAGGGAAATAGAAGAACATTTCAGTTCTTCGGGTCAAAAAGGAAGAGAATATCTTGTGAATGCGCGTGGACCTTCTGACCTGTGGGTGGTGAAGGGGCCACGTTGTCGTCACCATCAAACAACCTTCGGTCCATGACCCAAACCTGGGGTCTCCAACTTCTCATGGCCATAACTCTCTAACCGTGAGGAATTATGTGACATTCCACATACCACCAGAAATGACATGACAAGCACTATCCATCTAGGATATTTTTTCTGACAAATTCACTTTCCTTCATCTCATTATTCCACAATTAAGCATGGGTTCTCTTACTCCACAAAGCGTCTTCCCGTGAGGGCTTTCACTATAAGGGTACCTGTTAGAGACATTTCTTGTAATGTGGGTTAGAATGGAAAGGAGTGGGTTAAAAACCCACTTACCCTAAGTACCGGACTCAAAATGCACCTGTGGTAAGGAACAAGCAAATCTGGACGGAAGGCATCCGCGCGCCCAGATCAACGGCGTACATGGAATTCCGGAGCCCCCCGCCTTTCTACCTTTAAGTAGAGGGGGGGAGGGGTCCAGAATATAGGATGCATCTCTCCAACGGCTAATATCATAGCACATGGATCAATGGCGCACAAGCAATCCGGACATCCTCTGTCTTTCTGTGTTTAATCAACGTGGGGCCCCCTTTCTTGTCGTGTCATCTTCTCATCTTTTCCCACCTGTTCGTGCGATGAGACTCGCTCACTTTATCCCTCCCTCATCCTCCGACATTTATCCATTACCCCTCTTCTGGTCCGTGTGGTCCCTTCCCCATCTCATGATCCACTCACCACCTTCCATGTGTCCCACTTCCTTCCACGTCAGCCTCCCACTAAAATGTGCCCATTATATCTCATCTCCTGCCCCCCTCCGCTTATTTCCTTCCGCCATGTGTCTTCCCCTGTAACCTCTCTCACACCTCATCACTTCATTCCTCGCCCTCATAGTTTTGGTGCCACCACTCCCGTCATGTGCCCCATCCTTCGCGCTAGCCTCCACGCATATTCATCAGGCTGTTCAACTAATCCAAGTGGCAGCGCAAAGGGACTTCCACGTTCCAAAGGTGTCGAGTTGGCCGGGCCATCCTCAATCCCAATGATGTAGTAATTAAGGTAGTTGGTGGTGGTTAGACATCGCCTCCACCATAATGGGAAATTCCGGCGATGAATTAAAGGCACGTCGATTCGCCCACGGAATTGTCGGGAATTCGATTGCATCTGCCACAGGTGCACGATCATTCAGAGACTGCAGCTGCAGATTGTCAGAAGCCATGCAGACGCAATGTGTTTAATGAAACATCTCGATTTTGTAGTTGTTGTTGTTTTGAGTGTATGTAGGCGTTTTCTCCATTTTCGTATCTATCGATGGTTGAGCAGATCTCCCAGTTGTAAATCTTTAACGAAGCACTATTATTCTAGTTATGCATGGACTTTTGAGACTTCTTGCCTTATGAATGTCAGTTTCTTTCATGTCTCTGTTTACACTGTGTTAGAACAGCTCGGAATTGGAGGATGCAGTCAAGTTGTAGCTGTTATAGGATGATGTTGGATTGGATCACTGTAGCAGTTATGTTTTTTCTAATCAGTTCTTGTGATTTTCCCGACGCTGAGTGACTTGGAATTGGAGGATCCAGTCAAGTCCCCTTTCAGTTTCTTGAGACCCTGAACCAAGAGTATCTTGCATTCAGAGTTTTTCCTCTGCAAACCGCTGGAAGCTTGTTGCCTAAAGTTGTTTGTTCACCTTTCTTATCAAGTCTTCCACGTGCTCATCTTTTAATCAACCCACTAGCTGAAGTTAGATCAAGACCTCTTTTGTTCCTTACATGTCAGATCCAGTCTCTGAGTTAGAATGATATTTCCCCGAGTCTCTACCCATCTGATCATACATTAAAAACTATCATGACATAAAACTGATGGGTGTCAGGCTCTTTTCATGCAAGCAATCCAGGAGTGACTTCCGACGCTAACATTTATGGCGCCATTGCCGGGGACGAAGTTGAAAATTTTCCCCGGTATTAAACGACATTGAGCCTCTGATTTTGAAGGTGCATCAGGTATCAGAGACCTTGAAGATTGCTACTGTGCACCTGGCGACTCCATTGTGACGGCTCTACTGTGGCGAACCCGTTGGGTTAGTTGTGGCTTACAACGGTAGACACACGCAGTCCCATCCACAACTGCCTCTGTCCATGCCTGAAGAAAATTCGGAAGTGATTATCAGAAAAGGGAAGCCCTCTCAAGGAGAAAGCTCCACCACTGAACCAGGTATTTCCTCACCTCCTTCCATAAAAACTCCATTTTCTTATTCTCATCTTCCTAGTCATCCTTTCCCCGAGGTTTCCCGTTTTCTGAATTTCGGGAGTCTTCCTGCTGAGTTTTCTCCTCTTGATCTAGCATCAGAAAGAGAGATCCTTGTCACTCCCCCCTCCCTGGAAGTTGTGCCTCAGCACAGACCTCAGGCCTCAAAAGGTCTCACCACCCCTCCTTTTATTGCTACTACTGCACAGAGAGAAGCATCTGCACATTCAAGTCCCTTAGCTCTCTCTCTGTTTTCCCCATTGTCTCCTTCAGGAATCTCTTTTCCGACATCTCATGTTCACACTCCTTCTCCTCCAAGCTCTCCTCTACATAATATTCCTATGGCAGGTGCTAATCCCCCTCTGAATAGAATGGATTCCATAGTCACTGCCAGATATGCCCCCTTAATCCTACCCCATCCCATGAATCCTCTCCCTGCTGGAGACTACTTGAAATACATGCCCAAGTTCACTGGAGAAGGGGACGTAACTACAGAAGAGCACTTGGCTGCTTTTTACAGTTATGCAGACAACCTAAACATTGAAAATGAAGATGTCTGTATGAGAGCCTTCATCCAGATCCTAGATGGCGAGGTGAGGAAGTGGTTTAGAGGATTGGATCCGGATCCGTTGTTGGGATTGAAGCCCTAGATAGTGCTTTATTGAGGCAGTGGGGTGATAGGAAAGACTTCATGTATTACATGACAGAGTTCGGGTCTTTGAAGAAAATGGAAGGGGAGTCTGTCTCTGACTTATCCAAAAGATTCAATAAGAGGTATAACAAGATTCCTGTAGAGATAAAGCCCTCAGAAGACTCTGCCCAAATTTCCTATGCTAGTGCATTTGACCTTGATTTATGCCTTTTATTGAGAGAAAGAAGAGCCACCTCCTTATCTCAAATGAAAGATGCAGCCATAGAAGTGGAATCCAACATATTAGCAGTTGACAGACTGAGGAACAAGGCCGACACAGAAAGAAGAAAGGGAAAGTCCGAAGCCTCAACTTCTGGCCCATCGTTGCCCCACACTCAAGTGGATGAACTGACCCAGATGATGAAGTTTTTGTCTGAAGAGATGGAGAGACTGAAGGTAGAAAGGAAGAAAATGTACAAGGGCCCTCAGGGCATCGAAATCAAAGGGGGTTTCAGGAGGCCAAACAATATCACTCCCCCAACTATGCACAGAGAGTGGGGAAGAGACAGAGAAGACCAAAGAATTCAGGCCCCTTTTCAGAACAGTTTTGTGGGCAAAGATGAAAAGGGGGAAATAGACGAACTTGATCCTGAAATCCACTTCTTCGGAGACACTCCTCATTTTCCTCACCTCACTCAATCAGCTTATGAGGAGTCTCTCATGGACAGTCAACTAAATGAATTGACCAAGGGAGACAAGGCTAACGGAGGCCAAGGCAGGTACAGCTTGAGGTCTCAGAAGAAGGCAGTAACACCTGATGTTCCTAAGAAGTCCACTAGAATGGAGAGACTTGCCAATGAAGTAGCAGACGGTCACAGAGGTAAGAAGCACCAACCCCTCTCTCCCATTTTCCATAATCATGTTCCTGAAATAAGACAAATTCCAAAGATTACATCTTCTTTTAATTTCGAGCATGAAATTCAAAAGATCATAATCCCCGTGCCCCTCACCGAGCTAATCAAACATGAAGAATTCAAAAAATGCTTCTCTGAGATTTTGCAGTTTGAAGCCTCATCCCCTCCTGCAGACTCCATAAACCTCCAAGATGAAAGGCCAATAGTTGTCCTAGGCCCCATGGTAGAAGATATAGATGATTCATCCCCTCCTTTCTACACGTCCCTGAACATACATGATAAAGTACTGCACAACTGCTTGATGGATTCAGGGGCTTCTCACAACCTCATGCCCAAAACCGTCATGGAAGAGTTAGGGCTAGAAGTCACCCGAGCCTATCATGGCCTCTATTCTTTTGACTCCAGGAGAGTTCAGTGTCTTGGATTTATTAAAGACCTGGTCATGACCTTGTTTCAGTTTCCCATGAAAAGTGTGGTCATGGATGTCGTAGTAGATGATGTCCCCCCCAATTTCGGTATGTTATTGTCAATATCTTGGATAAAAAGACTAGGGGGAACCTTGTAGATGGACCTCACATATGCTACTATCCCAGTTTTTGGAGGAGAGCATAGAAGACTATACAGGGAATCCCAACTGGCCTACATAATCAGTGATAAAGCCAACCCTACCAATCATCCCATCTTTGCCTTGGACACTGATTTAGGCTCTAGTTTACTACAACTCACCCATGCCCCCGAGCCTCCTCTCAAACTCAGAAAGAAGCCCGCCATTTCCCCTAAATTTCCTCCCTCCATCACCCCCGTCTGGAAAATGTTCTTTGATGGAGCCTCTTCCAGGGAAGGTGTTGGAGCTGGGGTGGTTTTTGTGTCACCTGCTCAGGAAACCACATCTCTGTCATACAAATTGGAATTCGAAGCTACCAACAATGTGGCAGAGTATGAAGCTCTTATCCTAGGATTAAGAGCCGCAAGGGAAATGGGAATTCAAGAGGTAGCAGTGTTTGGAGATGTCGAGTTGGTAGTCCAACAAATCAGAAGTTCTTATCAAGCCAAGCATCCTCGACTCAGGAGTTACATAAATGAGGTATGGGACCTAATTGACAGTTTCTTCTTAGCGTTTAAAATTTCTTTCATCCCAAGAGAGGAGAAAACAGTGGAAGATTCCTTGGCTACGTCAGCAAGCAATTTCAAAGTACCCTTGCAACCCAAATTTAGATATGATGTAGAAGTAAAATACATGCCCTCCATAACTAACAACGTCAAACATTGGAAGGTGTTTGAGGATGATCTCGAGATCAAGAAGTTCTTGGAGACTATCTAAGAATTTTCAGAGATGCATATCGACCAAGATTCTGTCTCTGAGGAAGGGTTTGATGGGGGTAAGTTGCTGAGTAAAATAGAAAAGAATGACATTATTCAGTTGCCTAGCAATCACATCCCGAGGGGAATAGTCCCATTAGAGAGATTGTTTGATGGGAATGAGGTGGAAGTAAAGGGCATGGTTTCAGATAAATATGATGACACAGCTGAGTGCAACATTGTCACACCAGAGGAGCCTAAGTTTGTCAAGTTGCCAAGGGGTTTGACCAGAGAACAGAGGGCCGAATATACTGAGTTTCTGAGAGATTTTGTTGATGTGTTTGCATGGACCTACGAAGACCTCAAGACATATGACACATCAGTGATTGAACACAAGATCCCACTGAAGGAAGAGGCTAAGCCATTTAGGTAGAAGATTAGACAGATAAATCCCTTGTTGCTGCCTGTCGTGGAGAAAGAAGTGAAGAAGCTGTTAGAGGCCCAGATCATCGTCCCCTTAAGATATTCCGAATGGGTGGCCAATTTGGTCCTGGTAAGAAAGAAAAGTGGGGAAATCAGACTCTGTGTTGATTTCAATAACCTGAACAGGAGCTCAAGGAAAGACAATTATCCCTTGCCCAACATGGAACACATATTGCATAAGGTCACTGGTGCATCTAGAATATCCATGATTGATGGTTTCTCTGGTTACAATCAGATATCAGTCATACCTGAAGACAGAGAGAAAACGGTCTTCACCACTCCTTGGGGAAAATTCATGTACGCCAAAAT
Organism: Picea engelmannii; assembly: GCA_009831015.1. Taxonomy (NCBI): domain Eukaryota; kingdom Viridiplantae; phylum Streptophyta; class Pinopsida; order Pinales; family Pinaceae; genus Picea; species Picea engelmannii. The sequence continues at coordinate 32,265 of ML783071.1, forward strand.
GCCTTTCGGATTGATGAATGTAGGAGCAACATTTCAGCGAGCCATGGACATAGCCTTCATCGGACCAGTTTGTGGTAATCTATCTAGATGACATCACGGTCTTCTCCAGGACAGACAGGGAGCACTGCTACCACTTGAAGAAAGTTTTCCTGAAGTGCCGGAGGTTTGGCCTATCTTTGAACCCCAAGAAATATTTGTTTGCTATGAAGGAGGGGAAGCTATTAGGCCATATAGTATCAGCAGAGGGGGTGAGAATTGATCCTAGTAGGGTATATGCACTTCATACCCTGTCACTTCCTAGATCTAAGAAGGAAGTTCAGGCCTTTTTAGGGAAAATAAATTTTCTGAGAAGATTCGTCTCAAATTTTGCTGAATTAGTGAAATGCATCACAGCCATGCTCAGGAAGGGATATGAAATCAAATGGACCGCTGAACCCAAGGAATCTTTCGTCCAAATAAAAATGGCGTTAACTGAGGCACCTGTGCTAATCAGTCCTGATTATTCTAAAGATTTCCTGATTTCTTCTTTTGCTTCTTGTGATAAAGTAGCAGCGGTCTTGTTGCAGAAAAATGATCAGGGGTGAGAGAAACCTATTTCCTTCTACAACAAAGAATTGAGAGATGCAGAGCTCTGGTACGAGATCATGGAGAAGCAGGCCTATGCCCTGGTGAAAGCTCTCAAAGCGTTCAGAGTCTATGTCTTGCACTCAAGGATTACTGCATATGTTCCTTTGGCCTCTGTGAAGGACATTCTTATACAGCCTGACATAGACGGAAGAAGAGGTAAGTGGATTGCCAAGATCCTAGAGTTTGATCTAGATATCAAGCCCACCAAGTTGATAAAGGGGAAGGGTTTAGACAAGTTGTTGGCTGAATCCAGTTGCAAAGCCTTGGGAATTAACTTCATCAATGAGCAAGCTGAGCCATCCAACCATCATTTCCAGGGTGCCTTATCACTAGAAGCATGCGCCTGGTACAAGGATATCTTGTATTTTCTGCAAGAATTGAAGCCTCTTGATGGAATGGGAAAAATCAAGGCAAGAGTTTTAAAGCTCAAAGCTATCAGATATTGTCTCATTAACCAAGCCTTGTACTGGAAAGACCCTCTAGGGGTATTTTTAAGGTGCCTGGACCCGCAAGAAGCCCAGAAGGTTATGTTTGATTTTCATAGCGGTCTTTGCAAAGGCCGTCATTTCTGGAAGGCCATAGCTCACAAGATCCTCCGAGCTGGGTATTACTAGCCCACTTTATTCCCTGACGTCTGCAGAAAAATCAGAGCTTGCATCAAATGCCAGAAGTTCTTAGGAAAGCAGCAGCTCAAATCTCTGCCATTAAAGCCTATAGTTGTTTCAGCACCTTTTCAGCAGTGGGGATTGGACTTCATTGGAGAAATTCATCCTCCCTCAAGTGGCCAGCACAGATGGATCCTAACTGCGACAGACTATTTCACCAAATGGATAGAAGTTGTCCCCACCAGGAGCATTTCCCACAAATTAATTATCAGCTTCCTAGAGGATATCATAGCCAGATTTGGTTTCCCTAGCAGAATTGTCACTGATAATGCCTCCCCCTTTTGGTTTGAGCCTCTAATCAAGTTCTGTGAACAGTATGAGATCTCAGTGATTCACTCTACTCCCTATTATCCTCAAGGGAATGGACTGGCAGAATCTTCCAATAAAAGTCTGATCAAGCTCATCAAGAAGCTACTAGAAGACAATAGAAGGGCTTGGGATTCCAAGCTCAAATTTGCTCTATGGGCTGATCGGGTGACAACAAAAAGGTCCCTCAACATCTCACCTTTCCAACTATTTTACGGGACAGAAGTTGTTTTTCCTACTCAGCTCGCCTTACCTGTGGCGAAATTCCTCCAGGACCTTGAAGGAGAGCCTGACAATATGGTCAGAAGGATTCATCAAATGGTGGAAGTGCAGCAGATCAGAGAGCAGGTCATAAACAGGGCCTACTATCATCAGCAGAAGATCAAGCATGATTTTGATGGAAAGAGCAAAAAGAAAGAATTCGAGCAGGGTGATCTGGTGCTCAAATGGGATGCACCTAGGTAGGAAAAGGGCAAGCACAGTAAGTTTGATTCCCTCTAGTTTGGGCCTTTCAAGATCTCTGAATTATTTTCAAACAACACTTACAAGTTGCAGGATTTGGAAGGCAAAGAATTTTTTAATGGCCCAGTAAATGGGCATTTCTTGAAAAAATGTTTTTTGTGAGCCACAGCCGACTCTTTTGTTTTTGTAATTATTGTTTTTGTTTCCAACTTAATAAATGACTCCATAGCCCAACAACAAGGCACTGAATCTGCAAAAGAGTCCTTAGAGCATCACAGGGACGACTCTATCCCCCATGGAGCCTAATGTTAGCGACATTTCTTGTAAGGTGGGTTAGAATGCAAAGGAGTGGGTTAAAAACCTACTTACCCTAAGTATCGGACTCAAAATGTGCCTGTGGTAAGCAACAAGCAAATCTGGATGGAAGCCATCAGTGCGCCCATATCAACGGCTTACATGGAATTCCAGAGCCCCCTCACCTTTCTACCTTTAAGCGGAGGGGGGGGTTCCGGAATCAGGGGCGCATCTCTCCGACGACTGCGATTGGAGCACCTGGATCAACGACACGCGAGGTGATTCTGGACTCCCCCCACCTGTCGTTCTACCTTTAAGCAGAGGGGGGGGGTCCAGAATCTAGGACGCATCTCTCCAACGGCTAAGATCATAGCGCCCGGATCAACGACGCACAGGCAATCCGAACATCCTCTGTCTTTCTGCGTTTAATCAAAGTGGGGCCCCCTTTCTTGTCGTGTCATCTTGTCATCTTTTCCCACCTGTCTGTGCGATGAGACTCGCTCCCTTTAGCCCTCCCTCATCCTCTGACATTTATCCATCGCCCCTCTTCTGGTTCATGTGGTCCCTTCCCCATCTCATGATCCACTCACCACCTGCCATGCGTCCCGTTTCCTTCCACGTCAGCCTCCCACTAAAATGTGCCCATTATATCTCATCTCCTAACCCCCTCCGCTTGTTTCCTTCCGCCATGTGTCTTCCCTCTGTAACCTCTCTCACACCTCATCACTTCATGCCTCGCCCTCATAGTTTTGGTGCCACCACTCCCTTCATGTGCCCCATCCTTCGCGCTGGCCTCCACACCTATTCGTCAGGTTGTTCAGCTAATCCAAGTGGCAGCGCAAAGGGTCTTCCACGTCCCAAAGGTGCCGAGTTGGTCGGGCCATCCTCAATCCCAATGAAGTAGTAATTAAGGTAGTTGGTGGTGGTTAGACATCGCCTCCGCCATAATGGGAAAGTCCGGCGATGAATTAAAGGCACATCGATTCACCCACGGAACTGTCAGGAATTCGATTGCGTCTACCACAGGTGCACGATCATTCAGAGACTACAGCTGCAGATTGTCAGAAGCCATGCGGACGCAATGTGTTTAATGAAACGTCTCGATTGTGTTGTTGTTGTTTTTTTGAGTATATGTAGGCGTTTTCGCCGTTTTTGTATCTATTGATGGTTGAGCAGAGCTCCCGGTTGTAAAGATTTAACGAAGCACTGTTATTTTGGTTATGCATGGACTTTTGAGACTTCTTGCCTTATGAATTTTAGTTTCTTTCACGTCTCTGTTTACACTGTGTTAGAATAGCTCAGAATTGGAGGATCTAGTCGAGTTGTAGCTGTTATAGGATGATGTTGGATTGGATCATTGTAGCAGTTACGTTGTTTCTAATCAGTTCTTGTGATTTTCCCGATGCTGAGTGACTTGGAATTGGAGGATCCAATCAAGTCCCCTTTCAGTTTCTTGAGACCTTGAACCAAGAAGATCTTGCATTCAGAGTCTTTCCTCTGCAAACCGCTGGAAGCCTGTTGTCTAACGTTGTTTGTTCACCTTTCTTATCAAGTCTTCCACCTGCTCATCTTTTAATCAACCCACTGGCTGAAGTTAGATCAAGACCTCTTTTGTTCCTTACATGTCAGACCCAGTCTCTGAGTTAGAATGATATTTCCCCGAGTCTCTACCTATTTGATCATACATTAAAAACTATCGTGACATAAAACTGATGGGTGTCAGGCTCTGCTCCTGCAAGCAATCTAGGAGTGACTTTCGATGCTAACAGTACCATTTTGGAGTTCATCCATATTTACTTCTTATCAACCATGACAAAATAATAATGAGTCATATTTACATCAAACAATATTGGGTCAATTACCTAAATCTTTGTGCTATGGGGCTTTCTTCAAGGGTTGACATCAATGACAACCAACCTTAATCAAGGGGGGTAGTCCCTAAAAACTAACTAAGGCTAAGAAATCTAAGTACAAAAATGAAATCTAGGATTTTATTCAAAGAAAGAACAAAGTACAAGTAAATCTACTCTAGAAACATATATGACATGAAACAAAATAGAATTTTCTTATGATAAATATATAAACTAATAGCAAGCCACCAACCATGCTCTAACTCTCTTGGATCCCTTCCACTCTCAACCTGCTACAACACCTACAATATTCAAATAGCATACTCTTCTTTCTGTTAATTCTCTGCTCAAAACATGTACAATAGATTGCTCCAAGAATCAACTCCCAAATTCTAACAATATTAATAACAACAATAATGAATGATGGAAATATTTAACAAGTTTGAGGTGCTAAAAAAGAAAGGACTTCTTGGTTTGTTAGTGTTAAATGACAAGTTAATCACCTTGTCTCATTATAACCGGAAATTAAACACAGTGGAAAAAGACAATTCAAAATTTGCAGGAATACAAGGAAGCATCACTGTTGTGGTGGGAAATCCCCCTATGGACTAGCAAATAGGGTTATATTATGCATGTAGATATGACCAACAGAAACCTACTTTATACCTTCATCCCCAGACCTAATCCCCATTTATTTTCAGCAAATACATGGTTAGACCAACATACCTTGTTCCAGACATTCAATGTCGATCCTTCTTCACGCTTGATTGCTTGTTAGCAGCTCTCCTCCCAAGGCTAACCTGCATGCAAAACAAGCAACAAACTACACATTCATTTTACCTACAAACTAATGGGTTAGAGATTCAAACATATATTTACTAAACTATGAAGAACTCATATAGTGGGATGGGAAAAACATTTCTTTATTATTAACTTTAATGAATCAACTTAGAATGTCGAGACCGTCCACTGCTCCGTGAACCTGATCCTGGGCTCATCTTCAAATGTCCTCCAACTTCTTTGCTTTGTATCTCTCTTTACACAAGGATGGCTAAAGGGTTGGGACAATGGGAATGTGCAATTGGGTAGAGTTTCTTTACTCTTATTCTCCTCTTCCAAATAGGACCCCTAACCCTTCTTTTATAGGCTAGAAGAAGATAGGTATTTGCGCAAACCCTCGACCATGCATGGTTGGAAGATTCAATTAACTCACCCAAAGTTGTGTGTTCCATCGACAACTTTCCTTTTTCCGTGCTTCTGAAGGTCCATGCGGGCTGTAGTGGGCTAGATAGCATGGACGTTGTAGATCCATGTGGGTTGTAGTGAGTCATCTAGCGTGGACTTTTAAAAATGGAGTTTTTAGAAGAGTTGTTCAGTAGTGTTTTGGCAAAGAAGGAATCTGAGATGGCCTGATGCCAGGTAAGCATGTATGGTGCAAATTAGGGTTATAACAATCACTGGGAAAACATTCCTAGAAACACTACAGTTTGATTTGAACATTCCACATGAAATCAAACGCATTTTCATTACCAAACCTACTTTTTCCAAATACACGGAGATGGATATAATTTATAGAAATTTACTCAAAATATCAATCCCATGTGAAAAGAGGTGGGAAAAACTATGTGAGTTACATTTGTAAACATGAGTTTTATTTTTCTACCAACAAGGACCAACAACTAAGCAAAAGTCAAAAGGACAAGTCATCAACAACTTCTGTCAAATCAGCACCAAAAATCCGAGCAGATCTCAAGATTCCTATATTTTTGTAATTAGAGATACAATTAGTTTAGATATCCCTAAAATATATCATGATCATTTATTACATGATATTTTGCAAACAAATGTAAATATACTTCTTCTTTCAAAGTATTGAGGGTTGATTTTTGCATTCAAGAAAGCTACTTTGTATCATTAAAGAGGATTGACCAGTAATAAAAAAGGCTCTCTTACAAGATTCTCGTGTCAAACTATTGGTGAATTGCATCTTTCTAAGTTAATGTTTTCTTTCTTTGTTTTCATTTTTATATGTTTCTAATTTTGATTATTCAAAAGAATTCTAAAGAACATAATTTATTTCAATATACTATGTTTCTGATTTTGAATGATCTTTTATGTTTTCAACTAAAATTAAGTAAAAAGAATTCTTAATTGCTCCCTCTACTTGATGAAATTCCTCTTTCTTTTCATCTAAATTTACCAGATCCAAACAATTTAACTACCTTTCCCTATGAAGAAACTTTATAAAAGTTGAAATAGGTCCCTATTTTAAAAGACAGACCCCATAGCCCAATGGTAATTTAAGCATTCAATTAGCCTAATATTTCAAACAAACAAACCAAGCTTGAAATATCATAACTAGCCTATTATTCTAATCGAAACAAATCTAAATCTTACAGAGAGATCCCTCTCTGAAGATGGAAGGGATAGATCCCAGCTTCCAAAGTGGTTTTGTGGTTACCTCTATCCTTTATTCTACAACCTTTAGAAATTACATAGAAATAACATAGTGGCAACCATACTAAGGAAGAACAGATTTTCAACTTCAACAGATTATTTTCCCTAGTAAGAAAACTTTATTTCTGGATAATCAAATATTCAAATCTTTAGAAATAAATGTTCATAGGTTGTAAAAATTTGTAAATAATTAAGTAGTGTTTTTTAAATTTTATTTGTGGCTCCAAAAAGAATTCACCCAGATCTCATCCCAATCCAGAACCTATAAAAGTTGTAGATGACCTTGAAAAATTGATCAGGAAAATAAGTTTAGTAGAAATTCAAGGGGACAACAGTCCCCCTCCTAGGGAAACCTCTCTCCTAGATAAATTTGTCACAATCCAGGATATCCAATTTGATCTACCTTTCGAGAATAGTCTATTAAAAAACAAATCTGAGAGTTTTGTGGATGAAACATTATAAGATCAAGCTATTCTCCACCCGAATACACCTGAAATACAATCTCCTGAATCAAATCTTGATCAACAAATCCTTCAAAAATTTTAGAGGTTACAAGATCTAGCATCATATTTTGACCAATATTTACATGAAGACTATATTCAACAATCTGTTGAAATTTCTTCCCTGACCATTTCTGCATCATCTATTAATCCTCAATCGATTCATCCTATATCTACCAATCCTTGTTCTTCTATATTTTCCACTACTTCTCTGATAACTTCACCGACAATGATCCATCCTATTATTGGAGTTCATGCATCTACACCTTCAACAAGTTCATATTATATCCATCCTCATATACCAATCATGGAAACAAGATATGCTCCCCTCATTTTGGCTTCTCCTTTACATAATATTCCCCAAGATTATCAAACTAGGATTCCTCGGTTAGATGGCACTGGAACTATGACTGCACAACAACATGTTGATAAGATGAATAGATTTTTTGACCTTCAAGTAGATGAGGAAGATGTTAAAATGATATTGTTTTCCCAAATCGTAAATGGACAAGTCGGGAAATGGTTCAAATCCTTACCATCTTCTAGTCTAAATGAAATTACTACTTTTCACCAATCATTCCTCAATCGATGGGAAGTTAAGAAAAATCCACTTCATATTTTTTCTACATATGAAAGTATTAAAAGATCCACTTCAGATTTTTATCTGAATATGAAAGTGTACAGGATTATAGAACTATATTTAACAATATTTATAATGCAATTCCAACAAACATTAAACCCCCTCAAGGGTTAGATTTGATTAAATTCCCTGATGGTTTTTATGCTGACATGTCTTATCAATTGAGAGAAAGAAATCTTGCAACCTTGGAAGAAATGCAGAGAGATGTTATGAGTGTAGAGGCCAATGTTTTAGCTAAGAGGGCTAGACAGAGAACATAGAAGAGAATAACTATAAAAGAATAACCTTCTACCTCTTCTGTTGATGTAAAAATAGACTCTTTAGTCAGAACCATGGAAAGGATGATGGAAAGGTTAGACATTATTGATAGGAATCCTAGAGAAAATCAACCTATCCCCGAAATAATAAATCCTATGTTTAGGAGAAACCAACCCCAAATCATACAAAGAGAACAAAGAGGTACAAATCAACAGATCAGGCCTCCTTTTCAAGAAAATTATGTTGATGAAGGGGAATAAATAGTTGAAGGACTTGATGATGTTCACATCAACTTAATGGGAATAAATGATAATGATTATATATTTCTCACTCAAGAAGAAGAAGACCTTTTTCTTCTTTCACAAACTAAAATTGATCATGAGGAATCAGAAGATTATAAACAAGGTTTTTTAAAATGCAATTATGGAGGTCCATAGGCAGTACAATCTGAGGAGTAAGAAATCAACTGATAATCCTACCAAGAAAACTCCTGATAATTCCAATAAAAAGACAGTCGACACTTTTGCCAAGAAAAATCTTGATATTCCTCCTAAAAATAACACAAAAGTTCCAACTAAAAGAACGTCTGATATTGTCTCAAAAACAACTCAAACTGATATTCCCTCTACCATCCAACCCAAAGATACTTCACAAAAGGAATTTGGTGATAAAAAATATGTCCCTAACCCAAATAAAACTGAAACATCATTCAAATTTGAAAATGAATTAGCAAAAATGAAGATACCCATTCCTCTAACAAAGCTCATGAATAAGAATGCATATAGATCACAAGTGATAAAATCTATGAACATAGAGGAAGGTAAAGACACAGTAAATGTTATAGGTGATTAACCAAACCTATTATTTGAGCTTGGAGTCGATGGAAAACCCGAAAATGGAATTGTACCCCCATTCTACATCAGTTTAAACATTCATGACAAAACTTTGCACAATGCAATGCTTGACTCTGGTGCTTCCGACAACCTTATGCCTAAGGTTGTCATGGAAAAATTGGGAGTTGATATCACTAGACCATACAAATATTTTTATTCTTTTGATTCAAGTAAAGTAAAATGCATAAGTCTCATTAAATATTTGTGTGTTACTTTAGCACAAATACCAACCAAGAGTTTGGTAATGGATATAGTTGTTTCTGATATACCTCCTAAATATGGCATGTTATTGTCCCTCTCATGGGGAACTAAGTTACAAGGAACCCTTTAACTGGACATGTCTTATGCTACCATTCCATTTTTTGGTCAACATAGGAGATTATATAGGGAAATACTATTGAAATACATGGTCAGTAGTCAAGATAAACCACATAATTATCCCTTACATTTTGTTCAATCAGACCTTGATTCTTTCATTTTGTACAATGATGGAGACATAGGAAAACAAATTGCCAATTTAGAAAATGATGATTATAACATTTAAGAAGACAAAAAAATGTGGTGGAATCTGATAAACAAAATGAACCTCTGTGGAACTTAGATTTTGATGGGGTTGTTAGCAAGGAAGGATCAGGAGCAGGTGTATGGGTCTCAAATTCAAAAACCAACCATTTAGAAAGACATTCCTATAAGGTAAACTTCCAATGTACCAACAATATAGTTGAATATGAAACCTCAATGTTAGGGTTACAAATTTTAAAGAATCTTGGTTCCAAGAGAATTTCAATTCTTGGTGACTCTGAACTGATAATAAAACATATCAAAGGTGAATACTCTGCTAAACACCCAATATTGAGAGCTTACAGGAATGTTGTCCTAGATTTTCTAGAATGCTTTATTGAGTATGACTTATCATCCATTCCCAAAGACCAGAACATTCTAGTTGATGGTCCGGCTCCCTCAATAAGTACCTACAAAATATCTTTCCATCCTAATCGCCCATACACAGTTAAAGTAAAGAACAAACCAGCTTTCCTGGATAACATCAGATATTGACAAGTCTTTGGAAATGATGAACAAATTGATTTTTTTTTGCAATCAAAGAATGAATTTGAATGTGCCAATATATATACAAATTTTGATGATGAAGAAGAAATTGTGGATGAGATAGAATCAAAAGAAATAGATAAAAAAATAAGAATATTTGGAAATATTGCAATTGAAAGATAATGTTTTTCCTAGAGGGTTAGTCCCTTTATAGGATTTGTTTGATTTTAATGATGTAGACAAAAATCCTAAAATTGAACCCACTGGAGATGAAGTTGAAGTTTGCAACATAGGAACTAAACAAGAGAAAAAATGATTAAACTTTTTAAATCTTAACCCCTGTTGAAAATCTGAAATACATAAACTTGTTCAAAGAATTCATAGATGTTTTTGCATGGAGTTATGAAGATTTGAAATCTTATGACACCAACATTATACAACACAAAATTCCTATAAAATAAGACCAAAAACCTTTTAAACATAAACTTACGAGGATTAACCCAAGGTTGATGCCTCTGATTGAAAAAGAGGTCAAAAGGATGTATGATTCTAAGATCATTGTCCCATTAAGATTTTCTAAGTGGGTATCAAATCTACATCCAAATAGGAAAAAGAGTGGGGAAATTAGACTTTGCATTGATTTCAGAAATATTAATAAAGTCTCCCTCAATGATAACTACCCCTTTTTATCCAAAAATGAAGGTATTACTGATAAATTTGCAAGTTGGTTTACTGTGCTTTTTTCATCGGATCGTTAAGAATGCAAAATACATAAACTTATTATCTTGTCTGCGAAATATCAAATGTGACTTTTACTCGATGCTTATTAATGAATAAAGAGATCAACCATTAATATCCATGCTACAAATGAAGATAATATAACAGCACAACAAAAAGAGAAATAGAGACAAGAGGTTGATAACAGAGTTCACCAATCATTGGCTACATCTTTGGGCCTGCTTCCAAGTGGAGGACCTCTTTATTGCTCTTTAAAATGCTCAAAGTTATCTTACATAGGCTCTTTGTTGTTACATAATTTGCTCCAGATCTGCTGTGCAAGACCTCCTTGCTCAGATTCAAGCATGCTCCATCAAATTCCTCTCAAAAACATGGCAAAAATCCCCCTCAAAACATGAGAAAAGGACAAAATTTACAAACTGCCCCTTCAAAAACCTACATCAAAAAGTCTCCTACAAGCTTCAAAAAGCCTAGTTCTTATAGTTTTCAAGGTTTAGATGAGGAATCCAAACTTCCCTCAAGATCTGGCCTCTTTCTGGGATCAAATCCCCCTCCAAATGGCCAAGATATGTTAAAAAAATCACTTTTTGGTCATAATATCAAGCCAAATAATTAAAAATTACAAAAGCAGGCTTAAAAACCCACTTTTTAATTAAAATTACACAGTAATCACCCTTGGGCTGGCGCGTGCCCCTTTTATAAGGTCACATAAACTTCATATGGCCAAGCGTTGGCCCTTTAGTTGCGCTAGCTCCTGGTTTTGGGGCATGTTCCATGGGACCAACGGGCTAATGGATAGGACCGCGCGCGCATTTATGGGAATAAGCCCCTAAATATATGGAAAACACCCCAGAACCGACGGCTATTTTTTGCGCGTTTGTGGTTACATTGGATAGTCTGTGCCCCCGGTCACACATTGCAATATAACCACAGGTTGGGGCTTAGCCCCAGCCCCCTCCTGCGCCCAAACTTTAAAACATTTTAATTTAAATAAATTTAAATGTGTTATGTTTAATAAATAATACAATGGGCACGTTAGTGTTTGGTCATTTCCCAAGGCTTAGACTATGGTGGGTGGTCGTGGGTTCAAAACCCATTGACCCAACTTATTTTTGGAACTTTTCCATTCGACTGTTGACTGGGTGCCACGTGGCTTCCCATGCCTGGGCCACATGGCACCACCTCATTTGCCTGAACTTTTCCACATGTCGAACTCTGATTGGATCTGCCATCCACATCTTCCTAGTCAATTGTTGACACTTGTCACACTGCCATTGGTCCAAGTTTGCATCATGAGGTGTCATTGGTGATGTCATGTTGTCGTCATGCTGATGTCAGCATATACTTTTTTCCAATACTTTGAATTTTTAGTTGTTTGAGAAAACGGTCAGAGTACGATAACTCTCTCATACAATGTCCATTTGAGAAAGTAAATATACTATCGGGATCAACGTGACAAGTTGGTCGCAATGGAATTGGTTTCATCCAATTCTGAGAACTTTGAGTTTTGAGCATTTTTTGAGTCTAGGGAGCCTCTTGGATCATTCCTCCCCACTTTGGAAGCTTTTGGACCACCAAAAGTCTACTTTTACTCAGGTAAGAAGTGAGGGTACTGCCCCCCCACTTGTTCAGTATCATCCATCCTTTCTTCTTAGACAATAATCACCTGACTAATCACAACAAACATGAAAATTGAGATAACATTGTTTATCAAAGTAATCATCCCATCAATTGCACAATCATCTACATTCTTTGTCGTAGTTAGCAGCCATACACCATTGAATAGAAGCAAACTAATCAACAATACTAGACATGGTAATGAGAATGAAACAACATGATTCCCCTTTTGAATAGGAACAATGATCAAATTATGCAGCTAAACCTCATGTTGTACCTCAGGTGACACTTCATGACTGTTTGAAACATATTCAATCATCTCATGTTTAGCATCACTAACTTCTTGTTTTGTTACAGACATAAGTGTTAAACTTTTTCTTTCATTTACCATTCTTTTTAACTGTCTTGTAGCTGCAAATGATCTGTCAGTTTTCATACGATGAGCATGAACAATGTACTCCTTCCCATCTTTCTTCAAGCAATATTTATTTTCCTCCCTGTAGAATATAGCTTTCCTATCATAAAGGTATGGGATTTCTAGTACAATTCCACATATTTCCAGTGGCACTATATCAATCTCTACTTCATCAACATAATTAGAAGTGATTGCAAACTTGATTTTGCATTGCTTGGTTACTTGTAAATTGTTATCACCACATATCCATCCCAATGGATATGGTTTAGGATGTGACTTAGTTTCAAGTCCCAAGTTATTTACAACATCTTCACTTATTAAATTGGCTCGTGATCCATTGTCTACAAGAGTATCAACTTTAACATTATGTGTTATAACCCTTATGTGGAAAAGTTCACTCCTTTTACACTCATCATTTACATCAACGGAACTAGAAGAGCTAGAACTTGCAACAAAATTTATACCTCGGATTCCCATAGCTACAACCTGTGTCTCATCACCGGAATCTGATCCAAGATCCACTTGAATTGTCACAACTATGTTATTCATCCTTCCGTGGTTGGCATACTTCTTTGGTTTCAAGTCAAGATGTAAGATCCAACAATGATCTTCATCATGGCCTACTTTCTTGCAATTCTTGCAAATAGACTTCTCCTTTCTTGTTGTGGTTGTCTTCTTCTCTTTCCTTTGCCTTGCATCCTTTCTTTGCCAAGTATCTGTAGAAACACTACCACTAACATTCCCTTTACTAGATTCAATGTGAATGGCTTGTACACATACTTCATCAAAGTTAGAAGGATTTAGCATAAGAATAGTGTGCTTAATATAAGAATGTAAACCACTGATATATTTTAGAAGTGTCTCTTGTGTATATAATGGAATACCCAAATTTAAATCTTTCCTACGAAATATCTAAGTATATTCTTGTACACTTTGACCTTTTGATTGCCTTAAACATTGTCAATTCATCATTTCTTGTTGCATGTAAGCTAAGGGGTAAAACTGTTGTTTTAATGCAATAACAAAATCATTCCAGGAAGAGATTGTTTTACCACTTTTCTTAAGATCATCTCTAGTTATTCTTTCCCACCATATGAGAGTTGTGCCAACCAATTTGAAACTTGCTAGTTGGATCTTAGTTTCATCATCAACAATCTTTTGTATCTTGCAATAGACTTCTAATTGTCTCACCCAATTATCTAGCTTTGATGCATCTAATTCACCATCATAAGTGGGTAATTAAAACTTTACATCTAACTTTAATAACGTCATATCAGAAGAATGATGAGTTTTTTTCTTATCCTTGGAGGAATGTACACTTGCTTCATTATTAGATGATGAGGATGAAGGAGAAGAAGGTTTTGAAGGTCCACCACCTCCAACTCCTCCCGAAGATTCACCTTCTTCATTTCCTCGAAGCATTCGTTGCCCTCTTTCATGATAAATCTCCTCTACCATGGCTTGCATAAATTTAAATGCCTCGAACAAATCATCATAATTTCTGTAGGGACCCAATTTTCTTGGCGAAGACATCTTTTGCTTATGCAGTCTCCTTTGAATCTATGTGTCAAGAGCCTCAAGTTGGCCTTCTCCTTGCTTGAGGTTTTCTCTCATAAGCATCCAATGCTTGCAATTCTTGTCAAACCTTCAAAACCAAATTATTTGATACCATAAACTTGATCCAAAAATGAAGGTATTACTGATAAATTTGCAAGTTAGTTTACTATACTTTTTGCATCAGATCGTTAAGAATGTGAAATACATAAACTTATTATCTTGTTTGCGGAATATCAAATGTGACTTTTACTTGATGCTTATTAATGAATAAAGAGATCAGCCACTAATATCCATGCTACAAAGGAAAATAATAGAACAACAAAACATAAAGAGAAATAGAGACAAGAGGTTGATAACAGAGTTCACCAATCATTGTCTATGTCTCAAGGCCGGCTTCCAAGTGGAGGACCTCTTTATTGCTCTTTAAAATGCTCAAAGTTCTCTTACATAGGATCTTTGCTGTTACATAATCTGATTTAGATCTACTGTGCAAGACCTCCTTGCTCAGATTCAAGCATGCTCCTTAAAATTCCTCTCAAAAAGATGGCAAAAATGCCCCTCAAAACATGAGAAAAGGCCAAAATTTACAAACTGCCCCTTCAAAACCCTGCATCAAAAAGTCTCCTACAAGCTTCAAAAATCCTGTTTCTTATAGTTTTCAAGGCTCAGATGAGGAATCCCAACTTCCCTCAAGATTTTCCCTCTTTCTGGGATCAAATCCCCCTCCAAATGGCCAAGATATGCTAAAAAAATCACTTTCTGGTCATAATATCAGGCCAAATAATTAAAAATTACAAAAACAGGCTTAAAAACCCACTTTTTAATTAAAATTACATAGTAAGACCCCTTGGCCTGGCGCGTGCCCCTTTTATAAGGTCACATGAACTTTATATGGCCAAGCGCTGGCCCTTTATTTGCACTAGCTCCTGGTTTTGGGGCATGTTCCATGGGATCGACGGGCTAATGGATAGACCCCCATGTGCATTTATGGGAAGAAGCCCCCGAATATATGGAAAACATCCCGGAACCAATGGGTGTTTTTCACGCGTTTGTGGTTACGTTGGATAATTTCTGCCCCCAATCACATATTGCAATATAACCATGGGCTTGGGCTTAGCCCCAGCCCCCTTCCGTGCCCAAACTTTAAAACATTTTAATTTAAATAAATTTAAATGTGTTATGTTTAATAAGTAATACAATGGGTGCGTTGGTGTTTGGTCATTTCCCAAGGTTTGGAATATTGTGGGTGGTCGTGGGTTCAAAACCCATTGACCCAACTTATTTTTGCAATTTTTCCATTCGACTGTTGACTGGGTGCCACATGGCTTCCCATGCCTGGGCCACATGGCACCACCTCATTTGCCTGAACTTTTTCACATGTCCAACTCTGATTAGAACTACCATCCACATCTACCCAGTGAACTTCTGCCACTTGTCACACTACCATTGGTCCAAGTCTGCATCATGAGGTGTCGTTGGTGATGTCATGTTGGCGTCATGCTGACGTCAGCATATACTTTTTTCCAGTCCTTTGAATTTTTAGTTGTTTGAGAAAACAGTCAGAGTACGATAACTCTCACATACTGTGTCCATTTGGGAAAGTAAATATACTACTAGAATCAGCGCGACGAGTCGGTTGCAATGGAATTGGTTTCATCCAATTCTGAGAAACATATTGAACCTCAGGTGACACTTCATGATGGTTCGAAACATATTGAACCATCTCATGTTTAGCATCACTAACTTATTGTTTTGTTACAAACATAAGTATTAAACTTTTTCTTGCATTTACCATTATTTTTAATTGTCATGTAGCTACAAAAGATCTGTCAGTTTTCATGTAATGAGCAGGAACAATGTACTCCTTCCCATCTTTCTTGAAGCAATATTTATTTTCCTCCCTGTAGAATATAGCTTTCCTATCATAAAGGTATGGGCTTCCCAGTACAATTCCACATATGTCTAGTGGCACTATATCAAGCTCTACTTCATCAACATAATTAGAAGTGATTGCAAACTTGATTTTACATTGCTTGGTTACTTGTAAATTGTTATCACCACATGTCCATCCCAATGGATATGGTTTAGGATGTGACTTAGTTTCAAGTCCCAAGTTATTTACAACACCTTCACTCATTAGATTGGATTGTGATCCACTATCTACAAGAGTATCAACTTTAACATTATGTTTTATAACCCTTATAAGGAAAAGTTCACTCCTTTTACACTCATCATTTACATCAACTGAACTAGAAGAGTTATAACTTGCAACAAAATTTATACCTCGGATTCCCATAGCTACAACCTGTGTCTCATCACCAGAATCTGATCCAAGATCCACTTGAATTTTCGCAGCTATGGTATTCCTCGTTCCGTGGTTGACATACTTCTTTTTGTTCAATTCAGGCTGTAAGATCCAACAACGATCTTCATCATGGCCTACTTTCTTGCAATGCTTGCAAGTAGGATTCACCTTTCTTGTTGTGGCTGTCTTCTTATCTTTCCTTTTCCCTACATCCTTTCTTTGCCAAGTATCTGTAGAAACACTACCACCAACATTCCCTTTCATGGATTCAATGTGAATGGCGTGTACACATACTTCATCAAAGTTAGAACGATTTAGCATAAGAATGGTGTGCTTAAGATAAGAATGTAAACCACTTATATATTTTAGGAGTGTCTCTTGTGTATATAATGGAATACCCAAATTTGATGTTTTCTTACGAAATATCTTATTATATTTGTTATCACTGAAATTCCCTCCGCAAATGGTTACAAGAATTCAACATCGCCAAACAGTTATGAGGTCACCCATGGACCAAAATTAACACAAAAGCATTTCTAAAGGGTTAAAAACTATGGAACCAATGACAAAATTAAAGTGTGCTATGACTACACAGGGCGCGCGCACACATGTGAAAAATAGAAACGTAGGAAAAGTGCACATGCGCCCGATGCGCGACTTTGGTCGCAAAAAGCCGTGAACATCTGAGAACGGCACATTTATGAGAGTGGTTGGCCTCCCACCCACTTCTGGTTTAGATTCCAAGTTGATTTGACACTCAAATCTAGACTGGATCCGACTGGGTGGCTGGTCAAAGACCTAAAAATGCCCTAATTAGCCTCTTTCCACACTACAAGCTAGTTGCACAATACCTCAAAGAGGTGTTATAAAAAGGCCATGGGTGCACTTCATTTTTCAAGGAATTTCAATAGCAAAGTTATGCTGCTACTATTCTCTTGAGGAATCCTCTATTCTGATCAAGAGTATCTTAGCACCATCACATTGGGCAATCCATCTCACCCCTTGAGTGGATTTGTAAGGAATTCTTTCACCATTTTCATTCAAAGTTGTAAGAAGAACTTATTTGTGGGGGTCTAAGATCCCTCCCTTGGAGGAAGAAGGGACTCATACTCCTCTTTCTTCTTGGTGTTTTCTTTCACTGATATCAACCTTACCATTGGTGACATGGGTTTTATTGTTTCTTTTGTCCTTATGTCCCTATGTTCATTAGTTTAGTTGCTATTTTATTTCGCAGTTTAATTCTTAGTTGTTCTTTTATATTTCTTTCTCTAATCCTTTTCCTTACAGTTGTCCTTCTTAGCAAACCCAACTAAGCTTGCAAGCACCTCTGTTTTTCTCACTAAGGTGATGAAAGAGGCGCAACAGATTGGCGACTCCACTGGGGATAGGTATCAATTTCCTACCCCATTTGGGTATTTTCTAGCTCTTCTTTTGGTTTATTTAACTTGCAGGTGCATTAACTGGCCCAAGCCGACCTGACAAACATCCAATTCCAAGTTGAATTGAGAGAATTCCATCCATAATTTTCTTCACGGCCATGTGTCTATTGTGTGCGGGTTTTTTGACCCACAAACATGCATCATGTGCACATGCGCCAAAGTCACAGTATTGTTCTGCGCACCTGCACCCAAGAGCTCGTTTCGGTCTACGCACATGTGCTCAGTGCGCCTCTGTCTACACTAATACCTGTGCACCTGTGCATAAAACTACACATTGTAAGGTTTTTTGTGATTTTGGAAAGGCCCCTAGCCTTCTTAAAATTGATTTCATGCATGTTTTAAGTTGCACCACACTTAGTTCCATCTTCATATAAAGGGATTAGTCAAAACACATAGGCACTTAGGGGGTTTAAAATCATTTTTTCCTCTTTTTTCTTTCATTTGGCCACATGGATGGCTTGCTTTGACTAAAAGTATAAATTGGAATAATTTGTAAACACATCTAACTTGCATTGGGACTAGAAGTTGGATAGTAATCGCTTAGTATGCTCTTCTCTCGCACTTCCAAGCGACCTTGAGAATCAAAAAAAGATTGTAGGACAATTTCATCTCCCTTAAAAAGATTAAAACCTTTAGGAGAGGACAACAACCCCTCTTGGGACTCCTCTTAGTTTATTTTTTCAAAAACATCTTAACATTGTAATGGGCCCATACATGCCCACATGCTACAAAGATAGGATAGTGTTGAAATTTACTTTCTTAGATTAAATCACTAGGGAAGTTTAAAGGTTTTGTAACGGGCCCATACATGCCCACGTGATCACAATCTAGGATAGTTTCAATCTTTTCTTAGATTAAATCACAATAGGGAGTTAAAGGAATAGTAAGGGACCCACATGTCCACATGCTAGCTTCCTAGGGACTTTTGAATTACACAAGGTTGTACCAAAGGCATTTAGTTAATTAGGTAATCAACACTTGTAAGGACCAAGTGAAGTCCACATGCATCAAGGTGACACCTAATTCATTAAAACATTGGCACACTTTCACTCATTCACACACAAAAGTCACTTATCACTCACATAGTTTTCTTCTCGAAACTTGAAGTTCAAAGTAAGTTTCCTCCAAAAGGGATTCAGAAACACCCCACCCTTTTCTTGATGAAACTATCCACTCCCATTCAATTTCAATGAGGTTGGTTCACACCCCCAATCTCTCAAGCAACCACATCTAAATTTTTTCTAAAAACTCACTAAGTTCTCCTCCACAGAAGGTGCCAAAATAATTTTTTTATTCTAGGTAGGATTTCGGGGATAGGCATCCAAATAACTCCCCATTATCTGGTTCTCTCATTGTCAAAACAATAGAAGTTGTCAAATAGGGAACTAAAAATCCTCCAAGTCAAGTGTTCCTAACACCATAAGGCAGGGAGATACCCATGAAGGGTTGAAGGCTGAGGTCCAGTTGTTCTATGTGTCCCTGCTTGAGGCACCCACCTCTTGGACAGGATCTAGCCCATGACCCATTTCTTAGGCCGAAAATCTAAATGTTGCACTTTGACCGAGGTACCTAGTGACCAAATTTTAGGAAATCTACCCTGGTGGAAATTGTGGGCTGCAATTGCACCTTGATCGGATTTTGTGTGGCTACTGGTAAATATCGCCATCTCTTTCGGGATATGCCCCCTTTACCCCTCATTATTGTTGGAGATATGGCAATAACAGAAGACTGACGCAGATGGTTAAGGACGCAGATGGTTAAGGTTGTCTTTGATGGCTATAACAGAAGAATGACGTAGATGATCAAGGTTGTCATTGATGGCAATCGATTGTTTATGCGAACACAGATGCTGCAACACAAAAGTGAAACGTAAGTGCTGAAACACAAATGCTGAATCACAGATGCTGAAACGTAGATGCTGGAACACGACTGCTGAAACACGACTGCTGGAACACGAATGCTGAAACACGACTGCTGGAACACGAATGCTGAAACACGACTGTTGGAACATGAATGATGGAACACGACTGCTGAAACACGACTGCTGGAACACGAATGCTGAAACACGACTGCTGGAACACGAATGCTGAAACACGACTGTTGGAACACGAATGCTGGAACACGACTGATGGAACACGACTACTGGAAAGCAGATGCTGGAACACAGCGTTAGATGATGTGGCATGCGTAGAGGAGGCAAGTAAAGAGCCAGTTCAGAAAATCAGGGAGAACACTGGCATACGAAAAGCAGAAGAAAGAATAAACGAAAAAGGAAACTGCAGTTGGAGTTAA
>ML783071.1:59013-101145 GCA_009831015.1 Picea engelmannii
ATGGAAAACCTCTGCATGTGGTGAATCTATATAATGCGCTGGAACAGAGATGAATAGTTGTTGTTGAAGTGAGAAAGAGGAAGCGCTCTGGATGTGAGAAGAGAAGGAGAAGAACCTGCGTGACAGGAGAAGGAGCTGAGAATAGGCTTCAGATAACAGTGAAGCTGAGCAGCAGATCAAAGGAAATAAAACAGAATTTGTGGCTGAGCAGTTAAGAAGATTAGAGATGGTTAAATCAGAGCAGCATAGCAGAAATGGTAAGCAAGCTATATCAGAATAAGCAAATTGTTTTGAGAAAGATTTTTATTCAAGAAACTAGGGTGGTAGGGTGGTGCTAGGGAGACGTATGTCTCTTTCTCTGCAAGTGGGTGCTTGTAGAATCTNAAGGTTGGTGCCTTCATTCAGTTGGTGCTGAAGTAAAAAGGAAGTCGGTGCTTCCACCCAGTGGGTACTGGGATTCTGTGGGAGTTGGTGCTCTCAGCCAGATGGTGCTGGCAATCAGAGGTTGTAGCCTCTATGAGTTGGTGCTCATAAAAGATGATATGTAATGAAGTTGAAGCTTGCTGAACATCTTAAGAAGACGAGGTTTTTTCCCTGGTTGGGTTTCCTCTTGAAAAATCTGTGTCTCATACTTTTGAATGAATGCTGTGTGTGATTGTTGTTCTTTATACTATCTGCTTTATGTTTTTAACTCTGGAATTCACAGTAAAGACTCACTTCCACTAAGATTCATGATTCAAAGTTAAAATTGAGAGTAAATTGTTAATAATCTACACTAACTGATTCACCCCCCCCTCTCAGTTAGTTCATACCTGTAACAATTATAACCGATTATTTCATCCTTCACTAGTTTCTCTTCCGGTGACTTCAGACCCCACTGTTGAGTACTATTGAAAGGTCCAGTGCTATTTGAGAGGAAGTACGTTACATCTTTTAGGACACGAGCATTTGTTTTCTTTGATTCCCCACATGGACAAAACCCCCTTATCCACATATATGCTTCTTTTACTTTATGTATGATGCACTTTTGATTACATTTTGATTTAGATATATATTGTGCTAAGTTCAAAAAATTACAACAAGGGCTCTTACTTATTTATTACTCTCACCACCATTCGCACACATTCACTCAGCTAGTCGAACATCATAGGGGACCCACATAATCCCCATCATTCCTGATGCTTGCTAAATATCCCTCCTATCTTAGAGGGAGTGCTTGGTGTTGCCAACTCATCGACACCACCTTCTCACACTCCAATGATTGCCACTGTCTTAAGATTAGGTTTTCTTGGTTCCACATTACTAGGGTCCACTTCCCAAGGTCCTCCATCCACTCACTCTCCTTTACATGGAAGCGGGGGGTCAACTTCCTCTCAAGGGGGAAGCACCAATCCACCTAGCCCCCCTCAAGAAACAGGTTCACAGAACACTCACACCATGGCTGGAACTAATCCTCCACCAACACTCTTGATGCCATATTTGGCCTCTCTTAACATACCTGATCTAAGAAAACTCACCAATGATCCTATATTGCATGACCCCACATGGCCTACAATGCCCACCAAACTACCTTCAGACATCCCCAAGTTTGAAGGAAAGGTAGGGGATGACCCTGACAATCATGTCATGACTTTCCACCTATGGTGCTCTTCTAACAACATTATGGATGATTCCATCAGACTATGATTATTTCAACGCACACTCACTGGCCCATCAGCCAAATGTTATGTAGATGAAAAATCGGGGTCCCATGCGACTTTCGAGTCCTTGGACAAAGCATTTTTGACCTTCTTCCAATTACCAATCTTCCACGACAATGGTCTTGAATTACTCTCTAATTTCAAACAAACCTCAGCTACACATATCGTTGATCACATTCATGAGTGGCATAGACGTAGTAGTTTGTGCAAATCAGAAACCACCAAACAATAGTGTCTTGACTGGTTTCTTAGATCACTTGTCTCTCTCCTCGATAAGGATGTAGCTTCCACCTTCCCTCAATCAGAAAAAGAAGCCATCAGTAAGGCTCAACAATACGACCTCATCTATTCACAATCAGGGTACTTGTACACTGTACTTATTGATCTCCCAAAACCCATGCCATTTGGCCAAAACAAACCTGGGATGTCTCACTCAGCAGATGGACTGATTGGTAACACCACGCACCATGGTCCACAACCCCAACAACCACCAATGTATGTCACACCTCAATATATGTCGACATATGGGGGCACCTCTTATTACCTCCCACCCCTTATCAACAACCATACCTTGTTGCTATGCCTCCACCCATCAGTGGGCCACAACCAGCACCCCCAATACACCCACCTATCCAAACAAGCTCTGGTACCCCCTCTACCTCAACTTATACTCTCAGTACTAGCGAAAGTGCCACACCTTCCTATGTACCTTATGGATCACAACTCCCACAGAATATGTACTTTCCATTTCCTGGTCCCCCACAACCCATGGCTCCCCCACATCCTCACACTGGGGTGAATTTTGTTCAACCCTCTCCCGTTCAGCAATATCAAAATTTCGAACAGCTGAATTCAAAAAATCTGACCCACCCATCGAATAATGCCAAAAAGAAAGGAATAAATAGGAACAATAAAAACCCAGGCCAAGGCGGGAATCAACCCCAACAAAACCAACCTACTGGGGGAAACCAGAACCAAGGGAATCAGAACCCCCAGGGGGGAAATAACAACAGGCATCAAGGGAGAAATAACAATACTATTAAAACCACTTTCCCTTGTGCCCTTTGCGGTGAGTTCGGTCATTATACTCATCATTTCCCCCAAATCGTTGATTTTAAATGGCTAAAAGACTCAGGAAGTCTACCACATCCTCCAGCACCACCTACCCCTCAGCAGGCCCAACAACAATACATACAACAACCCCCCCCAGTCGTGCTTCAGAACCCCATTCCACACCAAGGTGTGATGAACACCCAATAAGAGATGCAGCTTACCCCACCACAGTTGGGACCGTACCTCAATCTAAACAATCCAGTAGATCATATGATCCTCCTCACCAGTGAGGAAGAAATCCTTCTGCAAACATGTAGTCGTCAATATCGTGAACCTGCTGAGTCTCCTCTCATTCCCCTAGAAACAATCCCCGCACCAACGGGACCCCCATTGGTGATCCCTCGCCCTAACACAGAACCACCTCTTCACATCCCTCATATCCCATTACGCAGGAATGTCCACAACCCCCAGGCTAGGGTGGCTCATAATTACAGTCTGGTCGATGACTTAGCACAATCCCTAGATGCCATGTCAGTATTAGAAGTCCTTCAAACTTGTCCCACTCAGTGGAAATCATTACTTTCCGGCTTGGGGGCAGTCAACCCCACAGATACTCGACTCATCACATTTGATATCGAAAGCAAAGAACCTTTCCTTCCCACTCTAATTGCTTTTCAAATCCCAATAAAATTTTGGAACATAACATTTCATCGGTGCATCATCGATGAAGGAGCATCCACATGCATTATGTCTAAATCTGTATGGCAGAAACTTGGTTCCCCGGAACTCATACCATCTTCCATTACCTTAAGATCTTATGATGGACGACCATCGTCTCCTGAAGGACTCTTCCAAAACGTCTCCATAGAACTCGGGGGAAAGACCATTCTCATCGAAATTGAAGTTATCGATGCCCCACTTGATTATAATATTATGTTCGGTCGTAGCTACATGTACGCTATGAAGGTAGTTTCCTCTTCCGTCTTTCGAACGATGATGTTCCCCCATAACGAGAAGATCATTACCATTGACTAAGTCTCACATTATGAGCCTAACCCTTCTGCCAACATCGATAACATTCTCCCTCTCATCCACACGAGTCATGACGCATACCCACTCATCGAAATGGGTCCCTAGATTTTCAAAGACCCATCATTGTTAGGAACTTACCATAGTGCGCCACCACTCCTTCATCCTTCCAATCAAGTATGTGTCGTATCATCCAATGGAACTGACATCGAGGATACCCTTCCTCCTAAGGAGGCTTCTATCATATCTCATGTCCCACTAGTCATAGAGCTCCCCCCTCATGATCCTCCTACGAACTGGTCAACTCTACCAGTCCACGATTTCACCTCTCCCCAAGGCCATATCACAGTTCAAGAGACAGTTCACCAAGCCATTACTCAATTCCCCTTCTTTTACACTCCACAGGCGTACAATTTTTCCAAGTAGCCACAATGTTTACCCTCCCTAATATGGTGTTAGAAATTCCAGTTTGGTATTTACATCCACCAGAGATGGTCCCTCAGCCATCCCTTCCTCCCCAAACAGAAGGAATCCCAATGATTTTTCCCATACTCACTCCCACCATACCCTCTACACCCCCAATCACTTCCCTCCCTGCCACAGCTGGGGGTAGGAGAAAGAAGAAGGAGCCCACAACTCCACTTCCCATGCGCATCCAACCCCCTTGTGCGCTATGTGAGAAAAATGGACACCAAACCAACAACTTCCCATCTCTACCTGAGTTATAGAACCTGATTCCACTCAATCAAACACCATCAATGCTCGCCACCATAGAAAGTATTGCTGCCACCACCCCTCACTCAAGTAGTAAAGGGCTATGAACCAAATTCGCTTGCACTGTATGTTCAGAATATGGCCATTATACACACCATTGCCCAGCACTGCCATGCTTCCAGCAGACATTAGCCGTAGTACGCCAAATCTTCCAAAATGAGCCCAATCCAGCTACATCATCCCTACCAAAAATCACTGACATCCATTATGTCACAACTTCAATCAATGAATGTATGAGATGCCCTTGCTCTCTATGTGAATCCTTAGATCATTTTACATACCAATGTCCTATGATCATTGAATACAGGCAACGCCAATTGACCCTGATTCAAACCCTGATGCCCCCTACAGAATCTATGGTTGACCTTACCTCATCACTTGAGATTCTTCATATCATTTCTCCTGAACCCGAGGCACTCCCAACGCCTCCATGGTTCTTGGATGACTTATCCGAGGATTCACCCCCAAATCCCCCCAATTCTCTCGTACATTTCTGTACGAAAATTTTACATCCAACTACCACTGGTACTTCTCAGTACCTCGATATTTGGTTTATGTCGAGCGAACCATTGCAATATCATTGCATCGTTCCCCATGCTTCTTCTTCACCTGAAGACAACTACATGGCGAAAATCACCAATATCACTCTTTTAGACCCCTTGTATTCTCGCCAATTCCACTGTGACGAGGACATACTCGAAGAGTTAAACACCCCCGACTACCCATGGGATGCGCTACACCTCCGAGCGCTCTTCTTTCCATAGGAATCCTCCACGCCTCCTAACCAACACCCCATATATGCGGTCGAAACCAAGGATTTTATCCCATCAGGAAATATCGACTGGTTCAACAACCCCATTCCTGCCCCTGATGCGTTTGAAGAAGGCAACATGGCCAACATTTCCCCGACCATCTAAATCAATATTTCCATAAAAAATGGAGTTGTTGAGGAAATCACCATTGGCAGCGCTTGCACTCCTCAAGAAATCACCGCCTATAAAGCCCTCCTCCAAGAATATCAGGATATTTTTGCCCGGTCATACACAAAAATGCCTAGCCTTGATCCCTCTATCGTCGAAAATCGCATCGACACCTGGTCTGACATTACACCAGTTCGTCAAAAACATCGACCACTACACCCATCCAAAGCAGCGGCCATCAAAGCCGAGATTGACAAATTATGCGTGGCTGGGTTCATCTACCCCATTGTCTATACATCATGGGTTTCCAACCCTGTATCTGTTAACAAAAAACAGGGCACTATCCACATCTACACAAATTTTCATAATCTCCATCACGCATGTCCCAAAGATAAATTTCCAACGCCTTTCATTGATCAAATCATCGACGAATGCGTAGGCTCTATCCTTCATGGACGGTTTCTCTGGTTATAATCAAATCTAAATTCACCCAGCTAATCAATACAAAACTGCATTCACTACCCCTTGGGGTACATTTTCATATCGTGTCATGCCTTTCGGCTTAAATAATGCTGGCGCAACTTTCCAATGGGCTATGACATACATTTTTAACGATCTGGCTCATATCATCCTCGCATACTTTGACGAACTCACATCTTGATCCTAGAAATGCACCCAACCTCTTGATGATTTACGGATCATCTTCCAATGGTGTCGTTAGTACAACATCCTCTTGAACCCCCTCAAGTGCATGTTTTGCGTCATTGCAGGGCGCCTCCTTGAATTCATCACTTCCCAAAGTAGTATTACCATGGACTCCCTCAAAGTTCAAGCCATCACCAAAATTCCACCTCCCCAAAATTTACATCAATTCCTGAGCCTACAAGGTAAAGCTAACTTTCTATGGTGTTTTGTCCCAGACTACGCCACTCGAGCACATGGTTTCCTTCGCTTACTATGCCATGACATCCCATTTCACTTGGATGAACATGCCCAAAAAGAATTTGATGATCTTAAAATGGCGCTCTAGAACACCCCTTTAATTAGTGCACCCGACTGTAATCGCAACTATATCCTCTACATATCAGCATCAGTTGTCTCAGTAGCAAGAGTTCTCGTTCAAATCGGTGATGAAGATCATGAGCATCTCATTTACTAAGTTAGTAAGAACCTCTCGGGTCCACCCTTGAAGTATAAAAACGAAGAGAAACTAGCCCTTGTAGTTGTCCTCGCAGTCTAGAAACTGCATCATTACATTCTGCTTCGCATGACTAAGGTTGTAGCAGATTCCAACCCTATGCAATACTTGCTCAGTCGTCGGCAAATTAATGGAAAATTTGCCCAATGGATCATTATCCTTCAGGAGTATGATCTTGAATTTTCAACACCCAAGATAAAGAAATACCTCGTCCTTTCCAAACTTGTCATGGCATTTCCCTCTGATACTACCAATGCCTCCATCAATACTGACTTTCCCGATGAACATCTCTTTTACATCACTTCAGATGATCCTTGGTATGGTGACCTCCTCGTCTACCTCTGAACCCAAAAATTTGGTAACCACCTCTCACGAGATGATCATCATCGTATTCGCCACCAGGCTCCCTGCTATCTCCTCATTGGAGATATCTTATACCGACGAGGGGTCGACACCATACTTCGTCGATTCTTGACTATTGACGAAGCTGATAGAGTCATAAATGACTGCCATAGCAACGCATCTGGGGGCCATCTTTCAGGAATGTACACTTCCCATAAAATCATCCGAGCCAGTTATTTTTGGCCTACATTGTTTCACGATTGCATTCATGTCGTAAAGCGATGCGAGCAATGCTAGCTTTACGCCAACAAAGAACGAGCACCACCTGTTCTTCTTCACCTAGTCATTACTACCGGCCCCTTCTGTAAATGGGGCATCGAATTCATGACTTGTAATCCCCCATCCAGCAATGGACACAAATACATTGTTGTTGCAGTCGATTACTTCACAAAATGGGTTGAAGCTATGCCCACCTTCAACAACACCGCTGACACTGTAGCGCATTTTTTCTTTAATCATGTCATATCTCACTTTGGAGTACCACTCCAACTAGTTTCTGATCATGGGAAACACTTTAAGAATGTGATTTTTTTCGAACTTTTATCTCGATTAGGATTCTCCCACGAGTTCGACTCACGATATTACCCTCAGCCTAATGGACAGGTCAAAGCAGTTAACAAGGTCCTCAAGACCATGTTACAGTGCATGGTTAATAACATAAGACCAATTGGCATCATATGTTATTTTCCGCGCTATGGGATTATCGAATAGTCGTGAAAACAACCACTGGTTTCACACCATTTCATCTAGTCCATGGGGTTGAGGCCACTCTTCCCATCGAGTGTGAAATTCCCACCTTACACACCGCAATTAAGCTATTACCCTACACTGCTCCAATGGAGTAGCACTTGCGGAACTTAGAGTCCCTATATGAAGATCATCGATCTTCATTACAGAACAATGAGGCAGCTAAAAAATAGTCAAAGGCCACCATTGATCACCACGTCAACCTTCACTCGTTTCATGAAGGCGACCTCATCCTTGCGTACGACATCACTCATGATACCCTCGGTCATGGAAAATTCGAGTCACTATGGCACGGCCCCTACATCATCCAACATTGCCTCACCAAAGGTGCATACATCCTGGCCTCTCCTAAAGGCCTTTCTCTCAAAGAACCTATCAACAGATTATACTTAAAGAAATTTTACACCTAAAGCGTAGCCATTCTACTTTAGGTTATTTCATTTATAGTGTTTTTAATCTTTTTTTCCATCCCTCACGTCTAAACTATCATTTGTGCTATTAACAGATGCTTCCTCCACTGGCCTACCACATCAATTACGCCGATGGCACCAGCCGTTGGACACAAAATATCACTTTGGCAGCTTGGGCCCTCTATACCCCCTCACATGAAATGCTCCATTCTAGTGACATATGTTTGGGTTCAGCCACCAACAACCAAGCTGAATACACTGTCATCATTGGCCTCCTCGTTGATGCCCATCATCATCGTATTCATCACCTTAGCATCTTTCTCAACTCTCAACTAGTCCTCCTCCAGCTTAACAATGTGTACCGCATCCACGATCCTTGCCTCTTTCGCAAATACCTGCAAGTTAGACTTTTATCTCGACATTTTGATTTCATCACATTTACACATATTCCAAGACAATTAAATCAAATTACAGATAACTTAGCTAACATTGTGTTAGATTGGCATATATCACATCAAGCTACCTCTACACATACATAAAAAAATCAAAAACCTGTCACAACATATATAGATTAGACATCATCAACATATTAAAAAACACATGTAAACATCACATAGACCCCAAAATGTATACTCATATATATATAAATATATCAGTCCACAGTGACATCAAAATGTTTACATACAAAACATCATATACAGAATTTGCAGGTCAGTAAAGCACCTTGGTACAAAATGGGCTCACCATCCTATATAGAAAAATACAAAAATACATAGAGCACCACTCACGGTGTCTCTAGAGCACCACCTCCTGCCCCTCCCTCAAGCGGTGGTCCCCCACCCACTACTAGTCCCTCCGGACCGGGAGGTAACCTTCTAGTCATAGAAGCACCTGCTACCACGGCGCGCCACATCAGCGGCACTCCCACACATTGCTCCAGGATGCCCTCATCCTGGATACGCGACCACATGCCCTCATGCATGCCCTGTAGCACCAGCTCTAGGCAGCAGCAAATATCCTCAAAGTCTACTCTGGCATCCACCGGAGGAGCATGTGATGGCCCGGCACCTGGGTCATCAAAACGGTGTCTCCTCTCTATTCTCTCATGATCATCTAGTCTCACCTCGATGTCCTCATGCCAACGTCTCTCTCCTGCCCACGACCCTCCCCGTGGCGGTATCCCCGGCTCATGGCGAGCTGACGCTCTCAGCAGCTCAACCTCGCGCCCGCGAGGTCCGATATCTTCACATACAAACAACCAAACGATAGTATTAGCATCTATACAAAATACACATGTCATGCTATCTAAAAAAAAATCAATATACCAAACTCATAAACATACCTCGGTGATCAAACACCTCCCCTGGAGGTAACACCATGTCTGGATCACCCCGAAAGTCAACACCAACATATGGATACTGCAGTATAACTTGCGGCATCTACCACCACACCTATGCCACCTCAGCTGTGAAAAAATGGCCGCCCTCACTACCACCATGGTGAACCAACATCATCGACCACCTCCTCAATCGCGACTCTCGGGTACCAGGATGGACCCAAAGGCAAAGTCCCCTGTGTCGGTGGACCGACATTGGTCTAGCTGCCCTACCATCCTGGAATGCAGTGTAAGCCCCCAGGAAAAGTGCTCACTGGCCAGTACCCTCCCCATAACACTTAGCTGACCACCACTGATCCGTTGAGTCACGAGGGACCCATACACCCTCACAATCATCGTTGTTATACAACGATGTGCTAGAGCATCCATAACCCCAATGCTCATGATGGAGCCTGACATATAGTTCTCTCTGGAACAGTACCTCTGACCCAATTTCGCTAATGACACGTCCACATGTAACAGGTAACACCGGCTCTGTTGGTAGGGGCGTTCCCGAAAAAGGGAGCCCAGTCAAAACGTATATATCCTCCACCGCAGTGAAGGCAATCTGCTGTCCCCGCACCATAAAGCAATGCAGGTCCATACTCCACATCTAGATAAGAAACTACAGGGGATACTCCTATGCCCATATCAATGGGCACTCAAAGAACTTCAGTAGCCCACAGGCTACCAAAGTGGCACATACCCCAGGCTCCTCAATCTCCATGGCATCCCTCAGCTGGGACCAATCTCGTTCTTGCTAGCGACCTGGCATAGTGCCAAATGATCGCCTGCAGCCACATAAAGCAGTCCTAGGTTATCCATATTGACCATAAAAAACATTAAAAAGATAATTTTTACACCCGTAAACCTTGCCCCTAAGGCGTGGTTGTTTAACCCACATGCACGCACATATGCATGCCTGTTCACCCCACAGGCGCGCACGTATGCGTTCCTGTTCACCCCATAGGCGCGCACTCAGGAACGCTTGTCCATCCCACAGGCACACATGCATGCATGCCTACTCACCCTATAGGGGAACCTCAATGTTCCCCTGTCACGAACACAAGCATGCATCAAAGCGCGCTTGTCCACTACACACCCTCACACCCATGCGCAGCTGTGTAGCAAACATGCGCGCACATCATGCATGCCTTTTTCCCCGCTACTGTTTCCCCCATGCACGGCTACCCGGATAATAGGCGTGCAATCATGCATGCATATTTCTAGATCACCCACGCACTTGAGGGTCCACACCCATAAAACCCCCTGTATGGCTCTCCGTACAGGCCCTGCCCAGAAATGAAAAACCTACTTCTATGCAGGACGATAAGACTACCAGCTCGCTGGTCCTAGATCGGCTGCCTTGTTCTCCTAGAATCTCCAAATCTCCTCTGAATACCTTTCGTTCATTCACTCTGGCAGCAAGTACAAATGAGGTGGCAATGTGGGCCCTACCACTATATATAGGCCTTTCCGCCAAACTTCCAAACACCATTCCGGGAGCTCTGGGTGTCCGTTTTTCGATCCATCTTCAGCCATGGGATCAACATCCCATCACCTACATCAAGACAATCCTTGGGCCAATTTTTATCCTTAGCCCCCAAGGTGCCATTTTTTCATACCCCGTCCAGGTACGCATGCTGATGTTCAAAATTATCAAATAAATGCTTGTATGATTAATTCTTTTCAGATATTGTTCACGTCAGGTATTTGGTTTTCATGTGTGCAGGTACTTGGTCATCATACATTAATATAACACCTTCAGGTATATCATCAGCACTGGCATGTAATCATTCCCTCTGAATCTCAATTGCATCTCCAGTCACACCCTCTAACATTTGCCTCTAGAATGCCCATCTATGGCTCTGCAGTCCCGACACCTCCATTGCATCTTCAATACTGTCACCCGGTAGCACTCTTACCCACATGAGTTGTCCCATTCATAGCACCATTTTTCACTTTGACACTCATGTTGTTTTTCAGCCCTTTAGGGATGGGAGTCCCGATAGTCTTACATTATGTCACGAATCAGCCACATACTCCTCCTCATTTTTCTAGCTTTCCCAATGGACTCCCAGGTTCTATTTTGACTGCACCTCCGTAGTATCATGAACCCTCCATTTCATCCACAATCAGTTTTCTCCTTTGCAAATTTCCCTCCATTTCCTCTACCTCATACAGAAACCCACCCATGGGGCCCACACCTTCCACCAATTCCCCAAACTAATGGTGCCCTCACCGACCCGACCATATTCCATTAGGGCACTCGTTTCTGTATTTGTACACTCATCCCAAATTATTCTTTATTTATTGTACAAAAGCCTTTATTTCCAGCGTTTCCATACCCTTTTGTCGTCACCTTTGGCGACCTTCTTCCCTTTTTGGAAAACGCAACCCATGTCGCCCTTTGTTGGGGCACTCCTTATCATCTACCCTTGTTGACATCGTCCATATACTCTGAGTATCCCACAAGCCACTTACCTATGCCCTCTGAGTTTGTTCACTTTGTCTCGCCTCAGGCACAACTTATCCCACGTCTTGTTGTCCCCCTGACACTCGACTTAGTTGAACAGTTGCGGCCACTTATACTTCGCATATACCCCCAACCAAGGGAAGTCTTGAGTCTTTATACATCTTGACTTTGACCATGTGCCTCCTCCAGTTCCTAACCTCACCTAGTATATTTCACAAAGCTCTTTGCTTCTGGGAGTCACGTCCCCCTTTTGTCGACATCAACGCAGTTTTCCAGAAGGGCGACAATATCTTGACTCTCATTACATTTCCAATGAGAGGTATCGGATGGCACATGGAGAACCACAATTTCCCCCTATTTTCGTTGACCCCCATAACATTCGACTTCAACACTTTATCATGTTACTATGGGTCTTACTTTGCGACTATTGCAGTTATCTCTTATATTTGTTGAAGACCTCTGAACTTGGTTGGGCTATCAATGCTTACTGAATCCGTGATATTTCTTACAGATGTCACTGCCTACTGTTCAGATTATGTTCATCCGCAGAATTGTCTTCTGCCTTTGTCACGACCACCCCTGAGGGAACTGCAGTTGTCTACATCAACACATCATTCCTTTTTTAAGTTACATGACACGAGCATGGGGCATACCCGCCTCATTTGTACACAGTTTATTTTTACACACCTTATCGAAGGTTGGGTTCTACAGGTTCCCTTCTCCCTCCAACGGGTAAATCTTGAAAATCCCACTATCGCTCTCTATTACAATGACACTCTCAATAGAAGAAACATTCATGAATTTCGGCTATATGTATGCTCCTAACCTCATCCATCAAGGGGCATCTGTTATCACTGAAATTTCATCTGCAAATGGTTACAAGAATTCAATATCGCCAAACAGTTATGAGCTCACCCATGGACCAAAATTACCACAAAATCATTTCCAAAGGGTCAAAAAATATGCAACCAATGACAAAATTAAAGTTCCCTATGACTACACAGGGCACACATGCACATGCAGAAAACAGAAACGCAGGAAAAGCGCACATGCGCCCGATGCGCGATTGTGGTCACAAAAAGCTGGGCACATGTGAGAACGAGGCATTTATGAGAATGGTCAGCCTACCACCCACTTCTGGTTCATCTTCCAAGTTGATTTGACACCCAAATCTGGACTGGATCCGACTGGGTGGCTGGTCAAAGACCTACAAATGCCCTAATTAGCCTATTTCCACACTACAAGATGGTTGCACAATACCTCAAAGAGGTGCTATAAAAAGGCCATGGTTGCACTTCATTTTTCAAGGAATTTCAATAGAAAAGTTATGCTACTACTATTCTCTTGAGGAATCCTCTATTCTCATCAAGAGTATCTTAGCACCATCACATTGGGCAATCCATCTCACCCCTTGAGTGGATTTGTAAGGAATTATTTCACCATTTTCATTCAAACTTGTAAGAAGAGCTTATTTGTGGGGGTCCAAGAGCCCTCCCTTGGAGGAAGAAGGGACTCATATTCCTCTTTCTTCTTAGTGTTTTCTTTCACTGATATCAACCTTACCATTGGTGACATGGGTCTTATTGTTTCTTTTGTCCTTATGTCCCTATGTTCATTAGTTTAGTTGTTATTTTATTTCTTATTTTATTTCTTAGTTGTTCTTTTATATTTCTTTCTCTAACCCTTTTCCTTATAGTCGTCCTGCTTAGCAAACCCAACTAAGCTTCCAGGCACCTCTGTCTTTCTCACTAAGGTGACGAAAGAGGCGCAACAATATTCTTGTACACTTTGACCTTTTAATTGCCTTAAACATTGCCAATTCATCATTTCTTGTTGCATGTAAGCTAAAGGGTAAAACTGTTGTTTTAATGCAATAACAAAATCATTCCAGGAAGATATTGTTTTACCACTTTTCTTAAGATCATCTCTAGTTCTACTTTCCCACCATATGAGAGTTGTGCCTACCAATTTGAGACTTTCTAGTTGGATCTTAGTTTCATCATCAACAATCTTTTGTATCTTGCAATAGACTTCTAATTGTCTCACCCAATTATCTAGCTTTTCTGCATCTAATTCACCACCATAAGTGGGTAATTGAAACTTTACATCTAACTTTAATAATGGTATATCAGAAGAATGACGAGTTTTTTACTTATCCTTGGAGGAATGTACACTTGCTTCATTTTTAGATGATGAGGATGAAGGAGAATAAGGTTCTGAAGGTCCACCACCTCGAACTCCTCCTTCTGCTCTTACCGAAGATTCACCTTCTTCATTGCCTCAAATCCTTCATTTCCCTCTTTCATGATAAATATCCTCTACCATGGCTTGCATCAATTTAAAGGCCTCAAAGAAATCATCTTCAGTTTTGTAGGGACCCAATTTTCTTGGTGAAGACATCTCTTGCTTATGCGGTGTCCTTTGAATCTTTGTGTCAAGAACCTCAAGTTGGCCTTCTCCTTGCTTGAGTTTTTCTCTCGTAAGCATCCAATGCTTGCAATTCCTGTCAAACCTTCAAAACCAAATTCTCTGATACCATAAACTTGATCCAAAAATGAAGGTATTACTGATAAATTTGCAAGTTAGTTTACTGTACTTTTTTCATCGGATCGTTAAGAATGTGAAATACATAAACTTATTATCTTGTTTGCAGAATATCAAATTGGAATTTTAATTGATGCTTATTAATGAATAAAGAGATCAACCATTAATATCCATGCTTCAAATGAAGAGAACAGAACAAAAAATAGAAAGAGAAATAGAGACAAGAGGTTGATAACGGAGTTCACCAATCGTTGGCTACGTCTTCAAGCCCACTTCCAAGTGGAGGACCTATTTATTGCTCTTTAAAATGCTCAAAGTTCTCTTACATAGGCTCTTTGTTGTTACATAATGTGCTTCAGATCTTCTATTCAATACCTCCTTGCTCAGATTCAAGCATGCTCCATCAAATTCCTCTCAAAAACATGGCAAAAATGCCCCTCAAAACATGAGAAAAGGCCAAAATTTACAAACTACCCCTTCAAAACCCTGCATCCAAAAGACTCCTACAAGCTTCAAAAAGCTCGGTTCTTATAGTTTTCAAGGCTCATATGAGGAATACCA
This sequence comes from Picea engelmannii, assembly GCA_009831015.1. Lineage (NCBI taxonomy): Eukaryota > Viridiplantae > Streptophyta > Pinopsida > Pinales > Pinaceae > Picea > Picea engelmannii. The sequence goes on from ML783071.1 coordinate 74,203, forward strand.
ACTTCCCTTCAGATCTGGCCTCTTTTTGGGATCAAATCCCCCTCCAAATGGCCAAGATATGCTAAAAAAACCACTTTTTGGTCATAATATCAGGCCAAATAATTAAAAATTACAAAAACATGCTTAAAAACCCATTTTTTAATTAAAATTACACAGTAAGCCCCCTTGGGCTAGTGCACACCCCTTTTATAAGGTCACATGAACTTCATATGGCCAAGCGCTGGCCCTTTAGTTGTGCTAGCTCCTGGTTTTGGGGCGTGTTCCATGGGACCGACGGGCTAATGGATAGACCCCCGTGTGCATTTATGGGAATAAGCTCATGAATATATGGAAAACACCCTAGAATCGATGATTGTTTTGCACGAGTTTGTGGTTATCTTGGATAGTTTGTGCCCCCAGTCACACATTGTAATATAACCACGGGATTGGGCTTGGGCTTAGCCCCAGCCCCCTCCCGCACCCAAACTTTAAAACATTTTAATTTAAATAAATTTAAATGTGTTATGTTTAATAAGTAATACAATGGGTGCGTTGGTGTTTGGTCGTTTCCCAAGGCTTGGACTATGGTGGGTGGTCGTGAGTTCAAAACCCATTGACCCAAATTATTTTGGGAACTTTTCCATTCAACTGTTGACTAGGTGCCACGTGGCTGCCCATGCCTAGGCCACGTGGCACCACCTCATTTGCCCAAAATTTGCCACCTGTTGAACTCTAATTGGATCTTCCATCTGCATCTGCCCAGTCAACTATTGCCACTTGTCACACTGCCATTGGTATAAGTCTGCATCATGAGGTGTCGTTGGTGATGTCATGTTGTCGTCATGCTAACGTCAACATATACTTTTTTCCAGTCCTTTGACTTTTTAGTTGTTTGAGAAAATGGCTAGAGTACGATAACACTCGCATACAACGTCTATTTGAGAAAGTAAATATACTGTCGGAATCAGCGCGACGAGTCGATCGCAATGAAATTGGTTTCATCCAATTTTGAGAACTTTGATTTTTGAGCATTTTTTGAGCCTAGGGAGCCTCCTGATTCACTTTTCCTAAAATGGATCACATTTTGCAGAAGGTGGTTGGGTCTAGTATAATTTCTTTGTTAGATGGTTTTTCTGGTTATAATAAATTTTTAGTCCATCCTGAAGACCAAGCAAAGACAACACTCACTACACCTTGGGGTACTTTCTTGTATGTGAAAATTCCTTTTGGATAATGAATGTTGGAGCTACCTTCCAAAGAGAAATGGATATTGCTTTTGTGGATGAACTGGGCAGGTTCATAGTTATATACCTTGAAGATATCACCATTTTTTCAAAAACAGATGAAGAACATTGCTCCACCTGAGAAGAGTCTTTGAAAAATGCAGGAAATTTGGAATTTCCCTCAACCCAAAGAAAACATTATTTGTCTTAGAAGAAGGAAACCGGATAGGACATATCATCTCAAAGAATGGAATGCAAATTGATCCTAGAATAATTTAAGTTATTCAAAAGATAGATCATCCTACAAATATAAAAGAACTCCAATCTTTCATTGGAAAAATAAATTTTCCAAGGAGATTTATCCTTAATCTGGCAGAACTTCTAAGAAATATAAAAAACATGTTGAAGAAAGACACTAAAATAAAATGGACTATCAAAGAAAAAAATTCATTTGATCAAGTAAAACAAGCCTTAACACAAGCCCTTGTGTTGATCAACCTCGATTTCACAAAATATTTCCTCATTTTCTCATTTTCCTCCGAACATACTATTGCAGCAGTGCTCTTGTAGAAAAATAATGAAGGCCATGAACTGCCTATTTCTTTATTTAGTAAATCCTTGAGAGTTGTTTCACTGAAATACAATATCATGAAAAAGTAAGCATTTTCTCTGGTAAAATAAATCAAAGATTTTAGAGTCTACATTCTTCATTCAAATATAATTTCTTCTGTCCCAAACTCTGTGGTTAAAGACACTCTGACCCAAAATAGTCTTGATGGGAAAAGAGGTAAATGGATTTTTGTTATCCTTGAATATGATATTGAAATCAAACATACGAAACTCATTAAAGGTCAGGGATTATCTAAATTAATGACTGAGTCTAATTTTCATGCCTTGGATATAAATTTTCTAGCTGCACTAGATGAATAAGAAGAGTGTGCAACTCCACAACTTACAAAGGCTTTTGCAACCTCTCCCTAGTATGTAGACCTAATTTGTGTATTACATCATTTACAAGCTCCTGTTGGTTTGACCAAGACTAAAGCTAGGTTTCGTAAACTCAAAGATATGAAATATTGTATTTTAGATGGCAATTTATATTGGAAGGATGATGGAGGAATTTTACTAAACGGTTTACTGAAAGATGAGGCAGATAAAGTTATGCAGGAATTTCATGAAGGAGATTGTGGTAAACACTTGAAATTTAATACTACTACCAACAAAATCCTAAGAGTTGGTTTTTACTATCCAACCTTATTTGCATATGTTCATAAAAAAGTTACCTCATGTCATAACTGCCAAATTTTTGAAGGCAAAAGGAAACTTCTACCTTTACCCTCGAACTCGATATCAGTTGAAACTCCTTTTCAACAGTGGGGTTTGGATTTCATTGGAGAAATCCATCCACCATCATCAGACCAACACAAATGGATCCTTACAAACACTGACTATTTTACCAATTGGATTGAAGTTGTACCTATAAGGCAATCTAGTGATGTTGTGATTATTAAATTTTTAGAAACTAATATTCTTTCAAGATTTGGATGTCCCGGGAAGATCATCACTGATAATGCAACAACATTCAAATCAAATAATATGGTGGAGTTTTGTAGCAAATATCAAATTACTTTAGGACACTCTACTATCTAGTACCCTCAAGGGAATGGATTATCAAAGTCCTCTAGTAAAAGTCTGGTTAATATCATCAAAAAGTTGTTGCAATATAACAAGAATTCATGGCACAATCTGTTGGTCAATGCATTATGGGTTGATAGAATCACTACTAAGAGATCAATTGCCATGTGCCCATACCAATTGGTTTATGGAATGGATGTTATTTTTTCCACTTATTTAGGTGCCCCTGTTATGAAAATACTGCAGGAAGTACAAGTGATACATGAGCATCACCAACAAAGCAGGAGTGGAGGACAACTAAGCACCCAATGTGCATTTTGAAGAATTTTAAATTTTGAGGAAGGATTATCGCGTAAATATTTTAAAGGTTTTGTAATTAAAGAACATCGTTAATGTCTTGTGGTGGATGATCTCATAAGGATCATTGGAGAATGCATTTTCTTTTAGTGAAGTCATGTGCAATACAGATTTGATGTGTTCGATCTTATCTATCTGTCAAAAACAATTATTGTAACAAATTCTAGTAGTTGATAGCTTTTAATTCAATAGGATAGATGTAGAGTAGTTGGAGGGAAAGGCATATCTCCTATTGTATAAAGCTTTGTATTGTCTCCCAGAGGAGGTTTTTGGCACTCTATTTATTGAGAATTGTTTCCATTGTAGTTGAGAGTTGACAGCTACCAAGAAACAGTTTATGAACACATGTATATTTCAGTTGAATGAATATAGCAGAAGAGAATTTCCCAAATGAATGGTGTTATCATGCTTATATGAATGAATGAATGGTAGACTTTATTTTTATTTGAAATTATTTTTTATTTCTTGTTCTTGTGTTTATGAATGCATTTACATGGTTGAATGTATGAATCTATAAAGATTTAGATAAGTTCCAATTGTTTCTCTTCTACAAGCAAGTGAAAGTGTGCATAGTGTCCACAAGAAGTGCGTTGACAGAGTCTATTTAGACTCATAAGAGATAACATGAAACTTATATATGTGCAAGGATTGCATAGCATCTGCAAGGTGTGCATGATAGATTCCATGTTGGCTCGAAAAGTTCGAGAGAGATAGCTTGAAGAAGTTTGTCCGCAAGGAGTCCGTGACAGAGTCTTATGACTCAGAATCTCAGAAGGAGTAGCAGAATTTTTCCACAGAGAGGCTAAGATGTAGAGGAAATACATGTTTCAAGGAATGCATAGGCCTCAATTTGACTAAGGGTTGATGGGAGAATTCTAATAAGGGAAAAGTCTGAGAAAGAAAAATGCTCAGGAGGAAGAGTGGAGAGAAATATTCAAAGGGAGGATTCCTTTGAGGTTTCCTAGAATAAGAAAAGAGAGATCCATCCATGAGGGATTGGGATCATCACAGACCATCAGATCTGGGAAAAGTTGCACAAAGGCTAGTCACGACGTGTTTCAACATTTCAAAATTTGGAGCATTTCGAAGTATTGAGAAGAGGGGTCGTCGAAGTTGTGAGATCGTGAGGTGAATATTAACCATTGGTTGCAAGGGGACATATGGAAGTGGATTAGAGAATGCATGATTTATAGGTCTGGAGAAGTGGTGTGTTGAGTAAGTGAAATTTTGTGAATTTGCGAAACCTGATGTACAGCTGGACCGTCAGATCTGGGGAGACATGTGGCAAAGATCCGCGAATTCGGGAATTTTTTTTTAATAAGGAAACAAAGGAGGAGGTCGCAATATCTCTGAAGCCGAGGTTACGAAAGGGTTCACCTAAGGTCACATTCTATGGTCACATCAAGGAAAGAGTCTAGCGCGAGACTAGTACTCATGAATAAATGTCTCCAAGTGCCAGAGAGCGGAGTTGCAAGTAGTCCGAACTTGAAGGAGAGCGGAGTTGCAAGTAGTCTGAACTTGAAGGAGACATCAAGGGGACCTTTTTGTGTGTGTGTATTGATTGTTCATGGTTTGTTGAAGGCCCAAAGAATCAATTCGATTTGAAGAGTTTTAAGATCCAAGACCAGGAGGTCGCGGAATCCCCAAGAGGGAAGGGGAATTTCATCATCAAGTTGTTTTAGAGCCAACATAATTGATTTATGTAGAAAAATGAGACCAATAAGTAGGTTGATATCATCGAGTGGTATCAAATACATCAACACAATGCCACCTAGGAGATGTGTGGATGCACCTGTATGAAATAGAGCTATGGAAAGGGAGATGAGAGAACTATGTGCAAGGCTGGATGCCATGAAAACAACATAAAGGAGAGCACCTGATGTTGGAGACATCAGTGATGCAGAGAATGAAGAAGTTGTAGCAGAGGATACTATGAAAGAACACTTTATGAGAGCGGTTGTCAAGTTGGGAGCTAGGAAAAATATAGACATCCCAATATATGAGGGTAATTTGGACGTTGAAGAATTTCTTGATTGGTTACGAGCAATGGACAAGTATTTTGACTATGAAGATGTCGATGAGGAGAAAAAGGTGAAACATGTTGTCACCAAGTTGAAAGTACATGGAACACTATGGTGGGATGAACTGCAGGATGAAAGGAGAAGCAAGGGAAAACAAAAAATTAAAATATGGGATCAAATGGTAGCCAAGGTAAAGGCTAAATTCATACCCAAGGACTACCAGATAAATCTATTCATGAGGCTACAGAAACCGAGGCAGAAAAAAATGACTGTCAAGGATTACATAGAGGATTTATACAAGCTAAACATCAGGGTTGGACAGAGAGAGAGAGAGATGAGGAAAAAATTTCCAGATACATCAACGGTCGAAGATATGAAATCTAGGATGAAATCAACATGATGACAGTAAAGACAATGGAGGATGTGTATCAGATTTAGCTGAAAGAAGAGGATAAGTTGGACAGAAAGAAGAGTCAACAAAGTAGAGGTGGAATCTTAAACAGAGGCAAAGGAACTTCCCATGACAAGGTAGAGAAGCCCAGGGGTGAGGCGGAGAAGCCACATAGTCACCCTGAAAGAGGAGGAAGTTCCCAAGGAATATAGTGTGGTGGTATAAACTCTTTTCCTAGAGGAAGAGGAAGAGGCAGAGGAGGAGAAGTAAAGTGTTATGCCCGTGGAAAGGTAGGACACATGTATTGAGAATGCCCAAGAGAAATAAAGAAGGAGGTGAAGCTAACATTTCAGAAGCGAAGAAGCAAGATGTTGAAGCTAAAGGCACATAAGATGGGTGATCTTTGATTATGAAGAAGGTTCTCTTAAATCTAGAGCCACAAGTTGAAAATTCAGCGTAGAGGAACAGTTTGTTCAGGACAAATTTCAAGACTAAATACATAGCATGCAAGGTGATCATTGACAGTGAGAGCACTGATAACTTCGTATCCATAGAGATGATGGAGAAATTGGAGCTGGAGAAAAGTGCACATCCAACGTTGTATAAAGTCTCATGGTTGCTGAAAGGTCATCAGGTAAGAATAACTAAACAATGCCTTGTTGAATTTAAAATAGGAGGATGTAGAGATGAGATCTGGTTTGATGTGATTCCCATGGATGTATGTCATGTTTTGTTTGGAATACCATGACAGTATGATAGGAATTTCATTCACGATGGGAGAATAAATACTTATACTTTGGAGAGAAATGGTAGGACACAAATGTTGTTTCCAATTGAGGCGAAGAAAGTGAAGGAATAAGCCAACATGATCATACTTCTCATGAGTGGGAAGGAACTCCTGAGTGAATTTAAGAAGGAATAGGAGATGCAATTTTTTGTAGTGAGGAAGTCGAAATTTATCCTTACAAGTACTTCTATGGATGATCTTCCTGAGGAAATTCAGGAACTGTTGGAAACTTTTGGTGACACAGTAGTGGATGAGTTGCCAAGCTCATTGCCACCTATTAGAAGTATCAATCATCACATTGAATTGATACTAGGAGCGAGCATGTCGAACAAAGTAGTGTACGGATTAACACCTCAAGAGAATGAGGAGGTAAAAAGACAGGTTCATGATTTGTTAGACAAAGGTTTGGTCAGAGAAATATTGAGTCCATGCACAGTACCAACTGTGTTGAGTCCAAACAAGGATGGAGAATGGAGAATTTGTACAAACTCAAGAACCATAAACAAGATCACCATTAGGTACAAGTTTCCATTTCCATGGATGGATGACTTCATGGATTGTTTAAGTGGAGCGAACTATTTTTCAAATATAGATTTGAAAAGTGGATATCACCAGATAAGGATGAGAGAAGGTGATGAGTGGAAAACAACCTTCAAGACAAATGAGGGATTGTATGAATGGCTTGTTATGTCATTTGGCTTAACAACTTCCATGAGTAGTTTTATAAGGTTGATGAATGAAGTGTTGATTCATTTTATTGGTAAGTTTGTGATTGTATATTTGGATGATATATTGGTCTTCAATAAAACTGAAGAAGAGAATCTGAGGCACTTAACATTAGTGATGAGGAGGTTGCATCGGGAGAAATTGCTGATCAATTTAAATAAATCCTCTTTCATGAAGAGAAAACTAATTTATTTGGGTTTTGTGATCTTTTCAAATGAATTGAAGATGGATCCCAAAAAGGTTAAAGCAACCAGACAATGGTTGTCACCAAGGAGTATATTTGAGGTAAGAATCTTCCATGGATTAGCAAGTTTCTATCGAAAGTTCATCATACATTTCAGTGAAATCAATGCACATATGATGGATACAATGAAGAAAAGACATAATTCTTTCAAATGGATAGAAGAGGCTGAGAAGAGATTCGATATATTGAAGGAAGAGATAACAAAACAACTGATTTTGGTTTTGTTGAATTTTGGGAAGACATTTCAGGTGCGATGTGATGCGAGTGGAGTTGTAATTAGAGTGGTCTTGAGCCAAGATAATAGGCTTGTTACATATTTGAGTGAGAAGTTGAATGACACTAAGAAAAAGTACTCCACCTATGATAAAGAGTTTTATGTCATATTTGAATCCTTGCAGAAATGGAGGCACTATATAATCCCAAAAGAGTTTGTTTTGTATAGCGATAATCAGGCTTTACAATACATAACCAGACAAGAGAAGTTAAACTAGAGACATGCCAAATGGATAGAGTTTATGCAAAATTTCACTTTTTTCATTAAACATATTTCCGGTGATGCTAACAAGGTTGTTGATGCACTGAGCATGAGATGTTTGATTTGTTGGACACACCTACCACACTTAGAGGGGTGGTGAATGAGTGTGGGGCTCTTTTTCCCAAAACTTCCCTCTTACAAAAAACTCATTAGTTAGCATTCAACATTTTACTCATTACTCATTGAAGACATTTATAACCAGTTAGATGTGAACACATATCAGCAACATATATCATCAATGTATCATCAACAATTCATCACCACAAGGAACACAAAGAACACAAGATGTATGTACAATTTTCTTTTTATTACGAACTACAATCCTTGGGGTTTTTCAACAACAACTGAATAAAGTACAAATCTACAAGAGCATCGGCTCTATCATCCAAGCCTCAACTTACACACTCAACACCAAATGAGATGAGGAAACAATCCTCAACAGATATCAATCTGCAATAGGTACGCGACCTGTCAGTAGTGCAGCCCATGTGTGTAAGCGCCCTGGCTCACTGCAAACCACATATGTACGCAACCAGTGTATACAACAACATGCATTTACCTTATGAGATATTAGGGTTTATCCTTAAAGATCAACTCAGATCCTTTGCAACCAATTTATCATTCTCTTTTGTCTCTCACTGTCAAAACTGACCACCATCCAGTCACAACACATCCAAGGTCTCCAATAGCTTACTCATGCTCCACAACCAATAAATATGAATACTACTCAATCATGCATAAGAAATCAACATACTATAGCCATCATATCAGTATTGAATCATAAGAGTGCTTCTCACTCAATCAATCAACATAAACCACATCATAGCAACCATAACAAGAATGCCCTAATCATTCACAACACAACAAGAAATAGTATCTATCGAGACAATAATGTGACCATCCCAGTGTCTCAGTGACATATCTAAGCCCATATAATGCAGATTTGGAACTTTCTTTCGTATTCAACTGCCAATCATCAAATCAAATACAAATCTCCATGATTTTATCCACTGTACATGGCCTATCCTCATACAGCCCGCGTATGTATGTGTCGAGGCCCATTACATCCCACATACACCTCAGAAACTAGGGTTTCTGAAGCTTCAATACTTTTTCTGTCAAGATCTCTGATATTTCCAAAACATTTATGTGTCCAAGAGATACTCCTCACTCTCTCTTTCTCATAATAGATCCTTAATCATGCTCAAGATATCCACACCAAGGATGCTTTCACAAGAAGATCTCCATCAATACTCCAAAAGATAATCTCACAAGAAGCTCTCCATTGATCCACAAAAAGGATATTTTTCAAGATTCCATAGCTATCTTATTTATACTTTCATCCTCTAGGTCACTTAACCCATTTCTAGGTCACTTAACCTAATTTCCTTATTTTAGGGTTAACCACTTTCCATAAATAGAAAGTTCTCCAATACTTTATCATTTAAATATTCCTTCTTGATTTTTTCACCTTCCTTTATTATTTCTTGATTTTGTCACTTCTCTTTATTATTTAAATAATCCACCTTGACTTTGTCACTTTACTTCATCATTTAAATAATGATTTCTTCTTTTAAACCACTTTGACTTCTTTGACCTTGTGGGATTCAAGCCTTCATATGGGGGTCCTTCAATTTTATAAGGCCGTAAATCTCAAACCATGAGGAGTTATGTGAAATTCCACATACCACCAGAAATGGCATGACAAGTACTATCCATCTAGGATAGTTTCACAAAAAACTTCATTTATCTTCATCTCATTATTCCACATACAAGCATGGGTCCTCCAACCACTCTTCTAGGATAACTCAATCTGCAAAGAGTCTTCCCATGAGGGATTTCACCGTAAGGGAACTACTTTGGAGTTCATAAATTTGTGCACCTTATCAATCATGATAAGACAATAATGATTCATCTTTGCATCAATTCATCACTGCATCATATGCATCAACTATGCATCATGTATCAATGACAACTCATTGATCCATCTTCATCTATGCATTCTCATCAAGGAATATATATATTACATTACATCAATCATCAATCCATCAATCAATGACATCAATCTATCAAACAATTGGCATTAATGACAACATGATCCAATAATATCCCCCTTTGGTATTGATGGCAATACCAACATTGATGTCAACACTAGTTACCAATTATTGATGTCAAGATGTAGATAAGGCATGCTCTACATCAATAAACATCTCTCCCATCAATAAACATCAATAAATATCAATTTGATTATCTCTCCCCATCAATAAACATCAATCACAACAATGTGATTAACTCTCCCCCTTTGACATCAATGGCAAAGGGCCATTTTCCTCTTGGGGCTGCTCCCATTGCTCGAACTCTACTTGGGGATTCTCCCCCTGTCTGAATGCCTTTGATATTATTTCGAATAATCTCTCCCTTTATTAACATGGGATATTGTTACAAGTGAATCGCTCAGCGGACAAGTGGATTCCCTCTTGGTATCTAGAGCCCTAAAACCAAGACAGAAAGGGTGCTATCATTGGTCACTAACATCCTTTTAGATCTAATTAAGATAATGTATGAATAGGAAGAATAAAAGTGTACCTTTTTCATGGTGTTTGTCCTCTCACAATCCAAGTTGAGCTTCGATCTTAAGCTCCTCGATAACTCCCATAGAAAAAACAAAGATACAACAAACTTCCTATTCTACTGAGATTAGCTCAAAAAATGATCTATCTACTAGAGACAAGTTCATGTGGAACAAACACAAACTTGAAAGAAACAAGGCAATGATATATGTATATTAATGAGAACAAATGAAGAGTACTTACAAAACTTTGATGAAGGTGCATCAACTTCTTCCATCTCTCTTTGTCCAATCTTTTCTCAAGTAATCCACACTGATTGTTCTTCAATCTCCTACCTTCTTATGAGATCATAAGTTAGGTACAATTCGCAATATCCATATATCTTTCACCATGAGAAGACCTCCTTATATAGTCTTTGAGAGGCCCAAACCACTTGAGAGATATTTGGGATAAGTTGAGGATTCTTCTCCTTCATTTGTGGATATTCCCTAAGATCATGCCTTGACCTTTGATTTGAATCCAACCACCTTCAAAGATTGAGGGGATTCTTCGCTCAATTATCTCAAAAAAACAAATTTCTCTCAGGAAGGGTAGAACTCCCCCAAAATGGGGCATAGAGAATTGCAACACTCCCCCCAAGGAGGTTAGGGAGATTTGGCGCTCCTTGACAGTGTATAGGGGAACGCTTCCTTCCAAAAATCATTTTTAAGTGGCTTGCTCCATGGAAAAAGACTTGTACTCTTTGTCAACTGACTTCTCCTCTTCAAAACTGGTATTTTAGGTGTCTTAGGTTTCCTTATGATGTCGTTAGAGAGATGAAATAGGAAAGATAAAAATATGATGTTTGCAACACTTGTTACCAATATGTGACACTTGCGACATTTGTAACAACAACACTAGCCATCATTGTAATGAGTGATTTTGATGTGTAACAGATTTCCCCCCAAAGTGCAAAGTCAGAAGATGATGATGACTGATGTACTTTGTATACTTTTTTGAGAAAGGTTATGGACTTAGAGAAGATGGAAAAAGCTGCATGCAACCATTAAAAAACTAATATGAGATGTTTCAAGCCCAAGGCAGGCATACCTATGCTTGAGTGATAAAGACTTTAAGCTATGGACACCATAGAATACATTGTGGAACCATAATCATATTGAAAAAAAGGTATAGTCACTAAATATACAATGTGGATCTATACTTCTATGACTTGAACTAATTGTAGCCACGAGGAATACACAGTGGATCTACAAGATGACAAGACATATCCACGACCAATACAAAGTGGATGTATGTTACAATATATGTGTCAATGTTCAAAGAAACTCCATCGCAACTTGGGAAAAGTTCATATAAGATTGATGACTCAACCCAGGGTATTCTTACCAATCTCAATGTAGTATGAATCTAACAATGTGAATAGATGTCCTGATGTTGAACGTGGTAGAAAACATTGAATTACCAGTCAATGAGATAAATCGTTAACAAGCGCGAGGGGAATAACCATTGATGTCAATTATTCCCAAGGTACTCTAGTACATTCCAACGAATGTGAATGGATGAGTTGAAGTCAAACATCCATGGAATCACCTAATCAGGGGTCAATGATGTAAGCCCATTGTCGGAAGCGAGGAGGCCTACCATTAAGGCAAGTAGGTCCCAAGGTACAGACTAGTTTATAAGTCTAGCTCTTGGATAATGTGATGAATTCGACATGAATAGACTCATCGAAGGAGGGCCTTGATTTATCCCCCATCAATGACACGAAACTAACATAGATATGTAATTGGTGGATCAAATGAACATGGACTGACACAAGTATTGAAACAAGAATTTGTGATGGTTGACTCTTGAGGCAGATACTTCCCTTGAACACTGAGGCATGACAGCAGAAATGTGACATGGACCAAAACTTGATAATGCAGTGGACACTGTGACTTTTGTCAGGTGGCCTAAAGGAGTGAAGAAACACAAAGTATTGGTTTAGTGGAGAGGTTCAGCGGATTGAAATGCATGCAAAGATAGAATTCCATTTTCAAGGGAGACTATAAGGTTACTAGTAAAGTTCTCAAACACTGCTTGGCTTGCTTCTTTCAATTTTCCCCCATCTAGATAGACGAGTACCTCTTTTTGGTTTAACGAGCTCGAGGAGGGTAACACATGCTCATTATAACTCACATGTGGTAATTTCCTCTTCCTTCATTTAACGAACTGGAAGAAGTAATGGTTCGATCCCATATGGACCCTTCAATGTATGATATTTTAACGAGTCTAGAGAAGGTAAACTCAGTTGTTTTCATATTTAGAGAGTCTAAAAATGACTTAAAGACGACTCCAATGTGGTCCTTTTTCGTAATATTAGTCTCGCGAAGCTGAAAAAAGAGATAAATTATCACTTGAAGGATGCCCTTTCAAACCTTTTAACAAGTGGGAAAGGAATCAAGATCACTTGGCAATCTTTTCATGTTTAGAGAGTCTGAAAAGAGCTTAAACGAGACTCCAGGGGGTTCCTTTTTGTATAACCTTTATGAGTCTGAAAAAGTGATAAAAGTATACTCAGTCACATTCTCATGTTTTTACGAGCACGAGAAAGAACAAAGACTAAGATAGATACTCTTCCCCCAGCTTAAAATCTAGTGGCTTAACTCCAAAATGATCATCAAAGGATGGAGACATGCCCCCCCAAGATTCAATTCATTCACCAACTTTAAGGTTGTCACCAATTTATGTACTAGATGGAGAAAAAGGATTCAGGTGGATGAAATGAAGGTTCAAATATGAGACCTAATGAAAGACTCGACTCGACATCTACGAGATCTAGCGAAAGACTCGACTTGATAGGCGAGGTGACTGTTTAATTTTTTAACGAGATTGACATAGGAAAATAACTATGCTCAGGGCTCTGGGTTGAAACCCCAGATTTTTGTTTCATTTTTTAACAATCTTGCCACAGAGAAGAGACACTATGCTCATAGCCTCTGTTTCATTTTTTAATGAGCTTTCCACATAGAGGAGAAAATTTTCTAAAAGATTTTGTTTCATTTTTTAACAAGCTTTCCACAGAGAAGAGAAACTATTCTTGTAACCTCTCCCTAATCATGGCTTCCAAGAGGATAATGCTCTAGAAGGAATACATGTCAAGGGACAAAAGTTAGACATGGCATCTAAGAGATATTCACTAGATGGAAGAAGAATGCTCTGGAAGGAACACATGTCAAGGGTTGTGTTAGGGGTAAGGATATCAGGCTCCAATAGCCGTAGTGAAGAGATCACCAAGTCAACTATTGGATCTAATTTATCTTCATCGGCAGCTAAAGGCATGGGAGATAACCCCACATAATTGACCTGTGGTAGAGGTGATACCGACTGCATATAAGAACTGGTTAGGGAGGTCATTGGGTTGATGGTCAAGTCAGGGCCAACAAACGAAAGTTGATCAATAGTCACCATTCTTCCATCATGCGGGAAAGATATCACATGAAAAAGAGTGGACATAGTAGCTTTCATGGCATAGACATAATCTCGCCCAAGGAGTAAATAGAAATTCAAGGAGTCCTTGACTACCATAACATCAATAAATAAAGTTTCCCCTCCCAAAGTTATAGGAAACCAAGGAACGATCCCTAAAGGGTGACTGGTTCTTCAGCTAAAAGTGAATATAGTCTGGGTAACTGACACAGGCTTAGGATAACCCAAATCTTTCCAAGCAATAGAGGAAAAAATGCTAACGAATGAACCTTCATCTATCAGCGCATGAGGAACGTCCCAACCACAAACCTGTACTGTAATATTGAAAGGAATGTGAGAGGGAAGATGAGGGCCAGTTAGCACACCCCAATAAAAAAGGACAGCCTCATTACTTTGAGGAGTTTTCGCAGGAGAAGGAGGAATTCCCCCCGACACGGTAGATTCTGTACCAACGAGAAAAACATGGGCAGTATCACGTTTACTCTCTAGAGGGAGAGTAGGATTGACCGATGGTGGAACCGGATATATCACTTTGGCACTCTTCAGAGGAGGAGTCAGGTTGACCGAGGAAGTAACCGAAGAAACCACTTTGGCACTCTTCAGAGGAGGAGTGGGATTGACCGATGAAGTAACCAGATCAATCACTTGGGTTTCACTTTTCAGATGAAAAGTGGGGCTAGTCAATGATGGAACTGGATCAACTACTTGGGTTAGTGGTTCAACTGAGGATGAAACTAGATTGACCACCTGATAAACTGGACTGATCGGGGATGGAATGAGATTGACCATTCCATCAACCTACGATGGGTTTGGGGAAATCTTATGATAACCATTTGGAATTTTAAGCTTTTCCAAAAGAGAATAATCCTCGTCCATATGAGGAGAAAGGTGAGAATAATGATCACCTTAACATAAGATACAAGGAACTTTGATATTTGTATTCTTCTTACCAATATTAACATCACTAGTTGACAAGGTATCATCAACATGTCTGGCAGGGGCCAATGACGTGGAAGACCACATTTCTAAGACCTTGGGAATACCAGGGAAATCCCTCAGAAAATGGTCACCCTTACAAATACTACAAGGGAATTTGGGTTTTAGATTCTTCTTTTTAATATTGTTGACCTCATCAACACTCCTAGTACTGTTAATGGTAGTTGGTTTCTTGGATCCAACATCTGATGTAGTTAGAGGCTTGGTCTCTTTTTTGTTCTTCTTCTTGTCTTTTTGTTTCTTCTTCTTCTTATCAATTTGGATACTCACTTTAGAGCTTTCACTAGGTGAAGAAGAATAAATGGAAGGAAACTTGACAAGCAAAGAAGGAGAAAATTCGACATGAGGTTGATGTGTGGGTGGTGTGGTTACATATAAAACACCTGCATTCGAGATCACCGTAGTGGAAAACAACCATACCGGTAACCCAATTGTGAGACCAGGAAGGCTCAAAGTAGTGATGTAAGGAGGACCAACGTTTCCATAAGAAGGAAAAACAAAGGGTTCCCTTGGCAAAGGGGTTCCTTCATTGGTAATTCCGGGAACTGATGCCATAAAAATAAAAATCGAACCTAGATTCTTCTAGGGAGAACAAACAACACACTCTAAAAATATAGTAAGAAAGCAAGAAAAAAAAACCTTCTCACAATGAGCACACTAGTTGGTGATGAAATCCAACATCGCGGGAACAAAGTAAGCAGGGGCTGACAAAGAACGGGTGGAAAAGTTACATTGACAACCTACTTAATGGACTTACACCATGGTGCAAGCTCCCACATATAATTGTGGGTATACCCTCCAAGGAGCCTGAGTGAGTCTGGCCAACGTCAATTCCAAGTACCGTGAAGACTTGCCCCTCCATAGTCATCTTGTGTAAAGACCCTAAAGAGATAAGCCACTAAGGTTACCAACTACTACAGTGATTCCTGGGGAAACAGTCGACAGTCCGATCCACGCAAAAGGGCAGGGTATCTATCCTGAATTCAACTTGAAAGGCTTCCTCTCATCATTGTAGGTATACCTTAAAGAGACCCCCATAATACGCTCAATCTCTACACCAAGACCAACAAAGCAGGGTGAGTAACTCTGACAGTCTTAATGTGACCTCGTGATTGACCCTTGTGTGAGAAGGGATTCCCAGGAAAAAATGTAGCAAGTGGGTTTCACCACTCCCTGCCACAAGATCTTATGTTTGTTTGCATCTTTGGAAATTTATCTTTCACACCTATCCCAAATCCCTACAACTAATCTAATGTAGGTTTTCTATCAGAAAATATAAAATGTCTAATCAATTTTAGTTTAGCGCTTGATTTTTTAACGTTGTTGTTACTCAAAAGGAAAATTGTGTGGACAATATAGTGTTTTTACTAACTCAAAATCCATGCAAAGAGATGAATATGAAATATTTTCATTTCGATGAAAACTATGCTACGAGAAGGAGAAAACATTCATTGTTGCAGATGCACAATGTCCCAAAAAAACAAAAAACCATGCAATTTCGCTACTTCGAATACAAGCTAGTTTCACTACCCAAAAGTGAGAATTCATCTATCATCTTTTTTTATTATGATGTATAAAGAAACTAAATACAAAACCTTCAATGCTCCACTACTTTCAATGAGGAGAAAGAGTCTTATGTAGATGCAAAAGACACGAAGAAAAAGGGTTACAAACAAAGTATGCACTTAAGGTAGTGATGTATGAAAGATGACAAGTAGAAACTTGTTCTGATAAACAAGAACACCATCAAGTATTTTACAACCAATAAATCATTCAAGGAAGAAAATAAAATGCAAAGAAGAATCTAAGAAATGATAGGGAGAAAGAGAAGCAACTCAAAATTGTCCTGACAAAAACACAACCAGAAAAGGCAATTTCACGTTTCTGAAAGAGGTTTCAAGTTTCAATAAATACAAGAGGGGTGATAAGCATCAAAAAGCATCAAAACCCAATCCAAACAACTTCACAAACCAACCACAAACTCTCAGTAAAGAGCTCTGCAAAACAGGTTTCAAAAGACTGAGCAGAAGAAGGAAATTTCACTCAAAAAAGACATCAGCGCTCCCCTAGAAGGGTGAACAGAGTGTTGCAATACCCCCTAAAAAAATATAGGGGAGTGTTGGCACACTGGTATGGCCTATAGGGGGCGTTGATGCTCCCAGAAACTCAAAAAAAGTGCCAAAAAAATGCAAAAATGCACCTAGAATGCTTGGAAATTGGGGAATTTGCTAGTGAAGGTAGGAGAAGGTTAATGTATGATGAACAACCAGGAATTTCTTGGGAAAATGACCTCAAATATGAAATGGAAAAGTGGAATAGATATCTGAGTTTCCTTACAACAACTTTCATACAATCAAATGAGTGAGAAAACAGTAGATCGACTCCAAATCTCAAAGAAAAGAGTGATTCAAAGTAAGGACGAAAAAGATGTCACAAACACAAACAAAGCATCATGAATTCTTAGAAATCAAGGTGTTGGAGACCCAAACAAGGATACATTGAGCTTGTAATAACTCTAAGCAAGTGCAAACAGGAAAAATTGGATTCAAAGACTAAACTCTTTCAAGAGTTTTAACAGAAAGAGGACAATGCTCTGGTTTCAAGGGTACCAGAGTGTTGCAACACTCTTTGAAGGCTTGGCAGTGAGCATCAACGCTCTGGTAGTAAGGGAAACGGAGTGCTAGGATTCAAAAGTCCATAAAAACATCCAAAAATCCAAAAATTCCAGCAAGTTCAGAAATCCAAAGTGTATGGGATAAAGTGAAGGGTCAATCAACAAATCTAAGAATAAAAGACACAGTATGAATAAGATACAAAAATGAGAAAAATTCAAGACGAGACCTAGGAAAGGAATCAACAATCAGAGCTCCTCCCCAGTGGAGTCACCAATTTATGTTACAAGTGAATCCCCCTACAGACAAGTGGATTCCCTCTTGGTATCTAGACCCCTAAAACCAAGACAAAAAGGGTGCTATCATTAATCATTGACATCCTTTTAGATCTAATTAAGCTAATGTATGAATAGGAAGAAGAAAAGTGTACCTTTTTCATGGTACTTTTTCTCGCACAGTCCAAGTTGATCTTTGATCTTAAGCTCCTCGATAAGTCTTCTAGAACAAACAAAGATACAACAAACTTCCTATTCTACTGAGATTAGCTCAAAAGAAGATCTATCTACTAGAGACAAGTTCATGTGGAACAAATACAAGCTTGAAAGAAATAGGCCAAGCATATATGTATATTAATGAGAACAAATCAAGAGTACTTACAGACCTTTGATGAAGGTGAAGCAGCTTCTTCCAGCTCTCTTTGTCCAACCTTTGCTCAATTAATCCACAATGATTGTTCTCCAATATCCTACCTTCTTATGACATCATAAGTTAGGTATAACTCTCAATCTCCATATATCTTTCACCATAAGAATACCTCCTTATATATGCTTTGAGAGGCCCAACCACTTGAGAGATCTTTGGGATAAGTTGAGGATTCTTCTAATTCAGTTGTGGATCTTCCCTCAGATCATGCCTTGACCTTTGATTCGAATCCAACCACCTTTAGAGATTGAGGGGATTCTTCCCTCAATCATCTCAACAAACCAAATTTTTCTCAAGAAGGGTAGCGCTCCCCCAAAATGGGGCACAGAGTGTTGCAACGCTCCTCCTAAGGAGGTCAGGGAGCATTGGTGCTCCTTGATAGTGCATAAGTGAGCGCTACCTTCCAAAAATCATTTTTAAGTGGCTTGCGCCATGGAAAAATACTTGTACTCTTTGTCAATTGATTTCTCCTCTTCAAAACTAGTCTTTGAGGTGTCTTAGGTTTCCTTATGTTGTCGTTAGAGAGACGACATAGGAAAGCTAACAATATGATGTTTTTGACACGTGTGATCAATATGCAACACTTGCGACATTTGTAACAATGACACTAGCCATCATTACAATGAGTGATTTTGATGTGTAATAGATATCACTCTGATGTAATGATGAAAAACATCGCTCATAATCCCCCTATGACCATCGCTCCCCCTGGAATTATGCCTCTGTGATTCTTTCTTCAAATATAGGGATCTTTTCTAGGTATGTATCTGATAAATATCTCCTCCTAAAATCATGGGAAGAAGAATGACTCCCCCTATGGGTATGTCTCCCCATATCTCTTCTGTAATATGATCAAAATGCAATTGCTACTACTCAATCGGATCATAGATCAACTTCTCTTTCAATGACTATCCTTGGACCTGTCCATGCATCAAACTTGTGCCATACCATACATCCTGAAACAAAAGATATGTCAACAGTAAGATAGAGAGTAAAATATCTACCAACTACATCATGTACCAAAATGTAACCACCATTCACAATACCCATGTACATCAACCATGTACATCAACATCATAGAATGTGCCAAAAGATATCATCCATGGAATGTATCAATCATATGCCTTTATCAAAATGCCAACATGTGCATCTACCCATATGCCAACCATGTGCATCTACCCATATGCCAACCATGTGCATCTACCAATAAGTAAGCTACCAATACATTATATAACCAGGGTTCCATAACTTCACTGTTATAACCAACATTGTTCTTCAACTGAAAATGCATCCATCCATACTTATGGGTTAGTGTCGTGCACTCGAGATTTTATTTTACCTAATCCAATAGATGAACACTTAAACCTGCAGCAAATAGTGTTAGAACCTGCAACAAACAATGTCAGACCCTGCAACACAGATTTATACCATTACATCAAAGATGAAACCCATGTGCATTGCCTTTTTGCCAAGGCTTTACCACACGGTTTGTTGCACAATAGCTCGTGTATGTACGCAAGTTATACAAGATCAACCTGCGTATGTACGTGACCTATACAAGGTCATCCTGCGTATGTATGCGACTGATACCACTATCACCCGTGTATGCTTCAGTAGATGACTTACTTGAGATTCCCTTCAGTCTTTCATTTTGTTATGGTTGCTTTGTCTTCTTTACCCACTCCTGTATATGTCCCTTCTCCTCAGAACTTGAGCTCTGAGCATACATAGTTTCAAAGATGTCTCCCTTCCTTACTTCATTCCTTCTTCTAGCCATCCTATGTGAATTCCTCATCATGGACTTTCTTCTTGTGTTCCATCACTCCTGGGATTTGTGGCCAAATCCACTAGAGCTGTAGCATCTCATGGTGTTATAGTGAACACCAATGTGTCCTACTTTATCACAACTCCAACACCTCATCATGTTATAAAATATTCCATTATATCTCCTTTCATAAGATCTACATTCAAAATATTTGTGACCATATCCATTACATGAATAACAATGCCCATGAAAAATACTTTCATACCTTTGCTTTTGTGTCCCAAGAATAGCTTCTTGATGTCTTCCTGGCTTTGTTCTTTTGAAATTTTCCTTGCCTTGTGTAGATGGTTGTGTTGCGGCATTGTCTTCCTTCTTTCATGGACTTACCTCATGCTTCTTTGAGGTGCTTGCTTCAACATGCGTAGCTTCTTCTTTGTATCCAAGTCCTGATTTATCACATGGTGATATTTAACTTTCCAAGATCTCATCCAAGATTCTTGAGCTATTCAAGAATTTGTTTGACTTCTCTAGCTTCTTTCTAAGGTCAAAAACTTTAGCTTCTAACTTATGTCATGACTCTTCCTTTTCATTTATTTGATCCTTCGATAGTTCCTCTACCCTTTTGGCTTCTTCAATTTGGGTCTTGAGATGGACAATAATTTCAAAACTTTTGCTAATCTCATCATCTACCTTCATATCTCTTTTTTCATTATTTAGCCTTGTGATATCTTCTTCCTTTTCTTCTCATTGAGTCTTACTACTTTCTTCTAGTTCTTTGAGCATTTATTTTAACTTCAAGATGTGCCTTTGATTCTTCCTAAGAAACTTCTTAGTGTTATCCGAAATATAGTTATAGTCTATATAATAATGATCACTGCTATATCTATATAAACCCTCTTCAACTTCCATTTGAAGTTCTAATAGATTTTCTTATATTCTTTCCATGGTATAACTACCATCAAACTTTACACAAACTATTTCTAGATCTCCTTCTTCACTTGAGAAAAATTCAACATCATCAAATTTTGAATCATTGCAATCAAGGGTCTTTGAGGATTCTTTACCTTTACTTGAAGTATCTTCAAGATCTTCATTTGTGCTAACATCCTCACTTGATTCTTTGTCTTCAGTTGAAAAGTTTTCAAGATCACATTTAGAGATAATGCATTGAAGAGGTTTTGGAGATTCTTTACCTTTGATAATCTTGATGGAGTGGTCTTCAATATCTTCCTTCTCCTTCTTGTTTTGATATGTATTCTCTAGTTTTATCCATAGATCCTTGGCGGAAGTGTATTTTTCCATGTTTTCTTTGATAGGGCTTGAGAGTTCACTAAGAATGGTCTTAAGAGCCAATGCATCATTCTTCTTTCCTTCCCTTTGAGCTGCAAAATTTGACTTGTTCTTCAACGGAACTGATACACCAATGGTTGCCTTCCAAATAGTTGCTCCCATTGTCTTCAAATACACTCTCATCTCTATTCTCAGAGTAGAATAGTTTTCCCAATCAAGGATTGAAACTTCATCATCCATTTGTGTGTCTATGGATCTCCTTCAATCTTGTTAAGTCTTGTAGTGAAGTCCGGCTCTGATACCAATTGTTGGACACACCTACCACACTTAGAGGGGGGGTGAATGAGTATGGGGCTCTTTTCCCAAAACTTACCTCTTACAAAAAACTCATTAGTTAGAATTCAACATTTTGCTCATTACTCATTGTTGTCATTTATAAACAGTTAGATGTGAACACATATCAACAACATATATCAACAATGTATCATCAACAATTCATCACCACAAGGAACACAAAGTGTTGTAGGTGAATCCCCCTGCGAAAAAGTGGATTCCCTCTTGGTCTCTAGAATCCTAAGGCCAAGACCGAAAAGTTCTTAACATGGACAATGACTTCCTTTTATATATTATCAATCTAATGAATGAAAGAGAAGGAGGAAGATATGTACCTTATCAACGATGTTTGTCCCTACAAAGTCCAGGCTGAGCTTTGATACTGAGCTCCCTGATAGGTCCTATAGAACAAAAAAAGATACAATGGAATTCCTACTCTAATGATATTAGCTCAATCATAGATCCATATACTACAAACAAAATCATATGGAAGAAGTACAAGTTTGAAAGAAACAGACCAAGCATTGATTATTAATGAGAACAAGTAAAAGTACTTAAAATCCTTTGAATGAAGGTGCAACAACTTCTTCCAGTTCTCCTTGTCCAACCCCTTTTGCTCAAGTAATATACACTAATTCCTTTGATGAAATCTCACTCATGATATCATAAGTTTCACATCTTCAATATTTTCCATGTCAATACCACTTATAGAATCATAAGTTTGGTATCAATGTCTAGTCTCTTCTTCATGTACCTTTCACCATGAGAATGCCTCCTTATATAACCTTGGAGAGATCTTTGGTATATGTTGAGTATTCCTCTCCTTCAGTTGAGTATATTCCCTAAGATCATGCCTTGACCATCTATTCGAATCCAACTACCTTTAGGAGTTGAGGGATTCTTCCCTAATTTGCCTCAACAAACCCAAAATTTTCTAAAAAAAGGGTAGCTCTCCCCCAAAAGGGTGCACAGGGAGATCAAACACTCCCCCAAAGAGTCTCAGGGAGCTCCATCACTCCCTAACAGTGGGTAGGGGAGCACTCATGTCCAAAATTCATTTTCTGGTGGTTCTTTCAATGTCAAAAGGTTTGTACTCCCTATCAAGTGACTTCTCTTCTTCAAAACTAGTCTTTGGGGTGTCTTAAGTATCTTTGTGATGTCATTAGAGGCATGACATGGGGAAAAAGGTAGTATGATGTTTATGACACTTGCAACACTTGTGGTCAAGATGTGATACGTGCGGACAAGATGCGACACTTACAACACTTGTAATGACGACACTTGCGACACTATCAAAGTGAGTAATTTTGAGGTGTAACGGATTGCCCTCCAAACTGCAAAGTTAGAAGATAATGATGACTGAAGTACTTTATAGAATTTTTCAAGCAAGGGTATGGACTCAGAGAAACTAGAAAAAGATGCACACAACCATCAAACAAATATTATGACATGTTCCAAACCCAAGGCAGACATACCTATGCTTGATTGATAAAGACATTTTAGGTATGGACGCCATAAAATACACTGCGGAATCATAATTATATTAACAAAATGGTATAGCCACTGTAGATACAATGTGGATCTATACTCATATGACCTGAACTGATCGTAGCCATGAAGAATACAAAGTGGATCTACGAGATGGCAAGACATAGCCACAACCAATACAAAGTGGATCTATGTAACAGTATATGTGTCATAGTTCAAAAGAAATCCTTTGCAACCTGGGAAAAGTATACATAAGACTGAAAACTCAACCCAGGGTCTTCTTACCGATCCTGATGTAGTATGAATCTAACCATGTGAATAGATGTCTTTATGTCGAACATGGCAGAGACCAATTGATTCCCGGTCAATGATGTAAACCGTTAACAAGTGTGATGGAGATCACCATTGATGTCAATGATTCCCAAGGTACTCTAGTACATCCCGACGAATGTGAATGAATGAGATGAAGTCAAACATCCATGGAATTATTTGATCATGGGTCAATGATGTAAACCCACTTTTGGACATGAGGAGGCATGTGATTGAGGCATGCAGGTCCCAAGGTACTAACTGGTTTCTAAGTCTATCTCCTAGATAATGTGTTGAAGTCAACAAGAATAGACTCGTCGAAGGAGGGTCTTGATGTATCCCCCATAAATGACATGAAACATACATAGAGATGTAATTGGTAGATCAAATGAACATGGAATGACACGGGTATTGAATCAGGATATGTGTGATGTCTGAATCTCAAGGCAGATACTTCCCTTGAACACTGAGGCACAACAGCAGAAACTTGACATGGACCAAAACATGATAATGCAGTGGATACGGTGACTTTCATCGAATGACCCAAAGTAGTAAAACAAACTCAGAGGATTGGCTCAGTGTAGAGGTTCAGTGGATTAAAATGTGTGCAAAGACAAAGTGTCATGTTCAAGGGCGACCATAAGAGCTACTGGTAGTGTTCTCAAAAACTGCTTGGTTTGCTTCCTTCAAATTTTCCCCCATCCAGATAGACGAGTACCTCTTTTTAATTTAACGAGCTCAAGGAGGGTAACACATGCTCAATATGACTCACCTTTGGTAATTCACTCTTTCTTTTTTTAACAAAGTGGAAGAAGTAAGGGTTTGATCCCATATGGGCCCTTCAACGTATGATTGTTTAATGAGTCTAGAGAAGGTAAACTCGGTGGTTTTTCATATTTAGAGACTCTGAAAACAACTTAAAGACGACTCCAATGTTGTTCTTTCTCATAATGTTAGTCTCACGAAGCCTAAAAAGAGATAAATTATCACTCAAAATATTCCCTTTCAAACATTTTAACGAGTGGGAAAGGAATAAAGATCACTCAACAAGCTTTTCATGTTTAGAGAGTCTAAAAATAGATTAAAGACAACTCCAGGGGGTTCCTTTTTCATATATCCATGCGGGTCCAAAAAAGAGATAGAAGTTTACCCAGTTGCATTCTCATGTATTTACAAGAATGAGAAAGAACAAATACTAAGCTCGGTATTCCCCCATCTTGAAAGTTGGGGGATTAACTACAGAATTATCATCAAAGGTTGGAGACATGCCCTCCAAGCTTCAATTCATTCACCAACTTTGAGGTTGTCACCAATTTCTCTACTAGATGGAGAAAAAGGATAAGAGTGGATGAAATGAAGATTCAAGAGAGGTGACTATTTCATTTTTTAACGAGCTTGAAACAGAAAAATAACTATGCTCAAGGCTCCGGGTTCAATCCCGCAGATTACTGTTTCATTTTTTAACGAGCTTGCTACAGAGAGGAAAACTATGCTCCAAGATTTTGTTTCATTTTTTAAAGATCTTGCTACAGCGAAGAGAAACTATGATCATGAGCTTTGTTTCATTTTTTAACGATCTTTCTATAGAGAAGAGAAACTATGCTCGTAAAATCTTCTTGATCATGGCTGCTAAGAGAATAATGCCCTGGAAGAACACCATGTCAAGGGACAAAACTCGGTCATGGCTTCCAAGAGATATTTGTTGGATGGACGAAAATCACTATGGAAGGAAAACATGTCGAGGGTCACGACACAGGTAAGGAGATCAGGCTCCAATAGCCCTACTGAAGAGATCACCATGTCAACGATCGGATCCAAATTATTGGAAGTCGAAGGCATGGGAGACGATAGAAAATCGACATCAGGAGGGGATATAGAGTGTATATCTTCTCGAATTTCTTCACGAGGGGGAAGAAAAGAAGATCAATGATGGTTATAATCCCAAGGTATCTCGTCAATGCTAAGAATTTCCAGAATAGATTCATCAGAAAGAAAAAATGGGGAATTATAGTCGAGCGCAAACGACAAGGAACTTAACTGTGATGGAATCAAATAATTGTCAGGTGCCAATATATGTTGGTCATATGAAGAGGGATACGTGGATTGGACAACAATGTATGATGTTTCAACTAGAATAAGTGGCATGGTGTCACCTAGCGCATCAAATTCCAACAGACTAGGTACAATCCAAGGGTCAGATGATTCCAAAGATTGATAAGTCATGGTCTAAATCATATCGATAGTGGCAATATGATGTGTAGTCGGTGGAAGTGGTGTAGGGAAGGTACCCATAAGGCTAGAATATTTAAGTAAGCCAACACCAATGCTTTCATATGTGATCTTATGATCTCCCAAGAAAGGAATGTTGTTAGTAGCAGCAGCGTGAGCGTCGGTTGTGTAGAAATCTAACTAATCAACAGTGACAATTTTTCCCTGATGAGGAAATTGTATACATCGAAATACTGATGAGGAAACGACAATCATAACATAAAACCAACTTATTCCAAGTAACAATTTGTAATCAAGAGGAGCATCGACCACCTCGACATCAACAGTGACAGTTTTTCCACCCAATTGGATGGGCAGGGACTGTAAAATCCCATGGGGATGAAAACCTTTCCCATCAAATGCACTTAACATAATTAGGGATTTTTTAAGTGCGGTTGATTTTAAACCTTTCCAACATGCTAAATACATGACACAAGTTGAGGCTCCCTCATCCAGAATAGTTCGGTGGATTTGTTGATTGTGAACAACAACATCATCTTGGAAAGAAAGTTGGTGGGAGAGTCAAGATGCATAATTGTCCATGTTAAACATGATATGGTTGGACAACTCAAGATTAACAGTGCCAATAGTGACCAAAATAATTCTACATTGACTGGGGAAGTGTTGTAGAACTTCTAATGCAGACATAGCACAAGAAGCTTGAGCCAAATCTTCAACAATGTTGTAGTTCTGGGTGGCACGTGAACTAGGATTAAAGGTATATTTACGGATAGTGCTCTTAGGAGAGCATAAGATAGAGTCGAATGTAGGTTTCTCAATCTGAAGTGGTCCAGAGGGAGGATTAACCGATGGAGGACTTGTTATCACCCCATAATTTATGGGAATCAGCTGATGACTTGGATATTATCTGTATCTGGTGATTTGGTTGACAAATGATATTGCTTTCTTCAAATAATTTGTGAGAAGAAAAAAGAAAGAAAAAGAAAAAGAAAGAAAAATAAAAGAAAAGAAAAAGAGGGCATAAAAGAATGGAAACAAAAGTCCCATGCAATAATAGCAATTTGGTCATATCGTTCAAACATGACCGAGTTCTTCTAAATTTTCAATGTTGATAGGTTAGTGAATACATCTGATCAGACCATCTAATCCTGATCAGATAGCCCCTAGGTTAGAATTAGTGAATACATCTGATCAGACCATCTAATCCTGATCAGATAGCCCCTAGGTTAGAATTAGTGAATACATCTGATCAGACCATCTAATCCTGATCAGATAGCCCCTAG
>ML783071.1:125713-150316 GCA_009831015.1 Picea engelmannii
GCCCCAAAGCATTATTCATGCGTTGTCTCCCTGCTGAAAGAAGGATTGAAGTCACTGATGGTGTTATAGAGGCTTCCAATTCGGTTGTTTTCCCTCAGGCAGAAAATCGCATGCATGCCCAAAATGCCAGTTCAGATTGGTGGGATGAAGTTGTCACGGTGTTGAGTCTGAAACTGTATAAGAGATTGATTTCAGCAATGGAAACTAGAGGCATCAAACCTGAGTATATTGCTGGAAATAATAAACGTCAAGGAACTCCAGAAGATAGCAATCGGTTTCTCAGTCCTCCTTTGGCTTTTGCAGCATCTAAAGATGATCAAAGACTTCTTTTTGAAGCTTTTGAGAGTCTGTTGCCCATGCTAAAATGTGTGGCATCCACCAAAAATGCGAGGCAGACGAGGTTAATCAGAAATGTCAGGATTCCGAAGCTTCACAAGCTTGACCTCTAGATCAAAAAACATTATTGTGGCATGAGGATTGACTGGATTTGTTGCAGATATATACATTTACACAATGCGAGCAGTTGGAAGCACTGATGAATTGCAAACTGCAATTGAAACTTTTGAGAAGCAGAAGAGCCAGGAGTCTCTGCCTACAGTGGCAGAATCGACCAGAACCTGAACATGAACTGTTGAAAACTTTGAGATGGTGTTAGTGCATAGGAATGGTTTTTAAGCGAGATTGAAATGCCCAGGAAGATTTATTATACCCAAAACACAATATGTAAAATATTAAATAGTTGTGATTACTTAGTTTCAATTTCATTTGAAGGCCAGTTGGATTGAGGCTGATTTTGACTAAATAAATATCTTTTCTTCCTGTGCGAATGAAGTGAAGCATCTCTTCCTCARATGATTTCATAGGGATGTTATGTTTTGAATGCAAGTCCTGATTGCAAAAGAAATCTCGAAAGGTGCAGGTTCTTTATTATCCTTTACATGGAATGGCAAGTGCTGGAGATGTTGACAATGGGGAATTTCTAGAGGAGGGTCAAGTGTGTCGTCCCAGTTTGATCTAGTTGAATAGTTTAGAGTGCAGTTGGGTTTGATAGTGTCAAACAGGGAACCCCACTTCAACAGTCTCATCCACATTTTTAGTTAACATTTACACAGGTGGCAGAGCATCATCGTTCTGTAGTGGCATTTCAAAGGTAGATGGCAGTCAAGGGCATAAAGCGAAGCAGATGGAAGCAGATGGCAAACCGGAGTTTCTTCTACAAGGAACACCTGGCAGATCAGAGCATAAGTGGCATCCTCCAGCAGGGCACTCGATTTGCAGTTGAGAGATTATGGGAGGAAAGCCAACCAGAAGAAAAGCATCTCCAGAATCTGAGGCAACCGAATGGACAAATGGCCATCCTTTCCCAGATTTGAGGGACAAACACCAACAACCTTCCAGCGAATTTGAGACAACTAAAGAAACAGTTTCTAAACACAGTTTCCTTTTAATTTACTGTTGTATTGTTCTAGGAAACAAATTGACACATGTCAATCTTTGTAACTGTTTTTCTATTTTGAGAAAACAGAGTTAAGGCCCGAATCTTTGAGGGCTGCGGGGGATGTTTATTATATATAGAGCTGTAAAAGATAGAATGATGGTTCGACTGGGCTGTGAGGAGAGGCTCGACCTGTGTGAGAGGTCTAGAGCTGAGATTTTTATTTTCTCTGCTGGGTGATGGATGTGTTTCAGCCAGAGAATATTTCTCTGTTATTTTAATGATATACCAGCGATGTACATGTTGTTCTCAGGATTCTTGTGTAGATATATTGGTGATGTCTTTCTCCTTTGTAAATGTGTTTCCTGTTTTCTTCACAATTTGTTTTCTTATCCAATCACCAGAAGGAAAGTTATAGGGGTAGAATTTATTATCCAATACTCTGCCTCCCGGCTTGTGGTGATTTTGATGTTTATCTTCTAAAAGGATAGCTTAGGGATTTTTAAGTGCTCATTTGCCTGCCTTTTTCCTCACCTATTTCTCCTCTCATCCACGCCATTTAAACTTAAATCGATCCAATGTTTCTGCTGCCTTGCCTTGCGTAACAGTCTTGTCCAGATCTGATATGTGAATCACTTTTAATCGCAGACCCCATTTACCCAATGGCTCTCTTTGTTGTCCCAAACTAACCACCTCAAAATCAAAAACCCTATATTTACCTTGCTTTATAACTAGCCTAACATCAGTCCTATTGCCCAAACAAAGCTAAATCTTAAAGAGAGATCCCTCTTTGAGTCTTGGAGGGCTAGATCCAAGACTCGAAGCGGTTCGAGGTTACCTCTGTATTTGCCTCAGCAACCTTAGGCAAATTACAGAGTGCTAACAGGACTAACGGAGGATGGTGATGGATCTGGTAAAGTATTGTTACCGTTAGTAACCTTTCCTTTGTCAAGGTTACCTAGTGTGTCGTATGTCTTAGAGAGAGTGTTCAAATTAATCCCATTAAACATATAAATATGTGCACTTGTTGAGGCCTCATCATGAGGATGGCTAGAACTACCCCCAGGAGAGGGGGTTTGAGCAACCATGGATTGTTGTTGTGGAAAAGGATGAGTAAGCACAGCGGGTTGTGATTTTCGCTGGAAAAGTTTGGCCACTTAATTATGATGTGGACAGTCTCGAGTGTAGTGATTGTCACCACAAATGATACACGGGAATTTTAGTTTCCATTGTGGTTTATTTTCGGTAGTAGGTGTTTGAGCTTGATTTTTTGGTTTTTCATTGTTATTAGTATTTTTTGATTTATTTTTTGTCTTCTTCTTACCTCCAGATTGTTGTGAAGGGCCAGATTGAATTGCATTCACCTCAGAGATCTGAGTTTGGGGGGAGGTAGAGGAGAGTGTCATTGATTGGGAAGTAGATTGATTTTTGATGGAGTCGATAACACCATCTGCATGAGATGAATATGACGGCTTGGATGGATTGGTATTAGCTCAAGAAGAATTTCGAAGAAAATCATACAAAGTACCAGGTTGTGAATAAACCAAATATAAGTACTAAGCCTGAACGATGGTTTCTTCCTCGATAACCATGCCACCCATAGAGACATCGTGAGTGATCAGGGGTAAAAGTGATTTAGTAAACCATTCCACCAATAATATGTCAAGAATGATTATCTTGATCATCCTTCTTCATCGTCTCCACTCATGAATATGGTCAGATATATTTACAGAGTCAGTTTGATGAAGGGAGGTTAAGAGTTTAGTACCTGTCTCATAGCTAATAGGTAGTTGAAAGTGTGTGAGGAAAGACATGGAAAGGGAGTTGAAATCATGAAAAGAAGAACATGGTAGTTCAATATACCACTTTTTTGCAGAGCCAGTAAGTGTTCATTGGAAAAGATGCAAACGTATAGAATCATCCATGAGGGAGTTTGATGAACACCACAAATGGAAAGTCATCACATGGTTATTTGGATCTTCTCCATGTTTTCCGTTGAATTTCAGAATATCGAAAGGAAGTTTAGCTAGAATAACTGGCCAATTCAGTGAATGAAAAATAGGATCATTAGTTAACCAAGACAAGTCTAGGAGATCTAGAGTCACAAGGAAAGGTAGATGTCAGTTAATTTGCGGATGATAGTGGTGTGGAATAGGAACACCAGTAGGACCATAAAATGGGTTAGGTGGATAGTTGTAACTAGTAGGTCCTCCTACATATGATTGTTGCTAACCAGGATAAACAACATTCGATGATGGTTGATAAACATTCGCATAACCCGGTAGGTTTTGAGCATTATAAGCCAGGTGATTTGTTTGCCCAGAAAGAGGATGAACATTGTTCCCTTGAGGAGGGTAAGGAGTAGATCCCAAAGGCAGATACACATTAGACCCATGGGGAGGATAAGTTTGTTGTCCTTGAGGACTCCAAGTGGTGTTTGGGATGCCGCCCAGATAAGGTTGTCCATAAGATGGTCCAGGAGGAACATGATTTGATACTCCTCCTTGTGGGTTATGATATGAGTTCCCCCCAACATGGGGTTGGGTAAATGTGCCTCCAGAATATACTTCCTAGGATTGTGAAGGGTTTCAAGCAGACAAAGGTTGCACCCCTACCAGCGGTGGATTAACGGTCGGGGTATGACTGGCCAAGGGAGGTTTCCCTTCGGGAAGAACATGAAAAGGGGGTTGTCCCTCAGGAGGGGTAGTCCCGCCATAGGATGGTGGTATTCTAGGAGGGATAGGTCCACTATATGGTGGTTTCCCTCCAGTCGGTTGTATTTGGCTGGAAAGGGTTTGCATTCTTGGGTGAAAATATGTCCCAATAGGATCGTGCAGAACATGTGGAGCTGTAGAGTGAAAGTTTGTAAAAATGGGGGTAGGGATCGAAGTGCATTGGGAATGAGTAGAGGTGATAATTCCATCATTAGGATAGACTTGTGTTGATGCAACAGTAGAGCTAATGACCTGATCGATGGGGTGATTCATAGTTTGACCCGATGGATCACTTTCAACAAAAGGGTCATGATGATTAAATGGTTGTCGAAAGGATTCAAAATCCTCATAGAGATCATATCCTGATGAAGTCCTCCATACAGAACGAGCAGGTGTGGGATTTTTGTCTACTGTAGTTGGAGGATGAACATGATTCCTATACCCATCACCAAAGGTTGGTTCTGTGGATCCCATATATGTGTTAGTAAAAGCTCTTGTAGGTAACTGTGGGACCTCTTCGTCTATGACGTTCCCAAGGGATTCTAAACGAAGAAAAAGTGGTTCGAGAGGAATGGTCGACACAGATGTGCGAGGAGTGGGATTCTCAACCGTAACCAAAGTGCCTTCTTGATTGTCTAATGGAGGAGCAACAACACTCCGAGCATCAGATTGATTTTCTACCTCTCCATGGTTGTTTTCTTCTGGAGGGTTAGGAGGTAAGGGTTGGTAGCCTTCTGGAGGCAACCTTTGCATCCTACATGATTGGCAAAGACCTTGATCGTCTACAAGCTCAATTTTGGAGAATAATAGTACACAATGAAAATCTAAGGCCAACTAATGAAAAGAAACAACATACACTAATAAAATCTAGGAATCAAAACCAAGCAAAAAAAACTTTTCTCGATGATCATACTAGTTGGTGATGAAATCCAACGTTGTGTGATCAAGTCAAGAAGGGGCTAGGATATAGTGTAACAGTTACAATGATGACCTTCTTAATGGAATTTCACCTTGGTGCAAGATTGCATGCAGTAATTGTGGATTTACCCTCCAAGGATCCCGAGTGAGTTTGACCAATGTCTGTCCCAGGTACAGTGAGACTTCCTTTCACCGTCACCTCGTGTAAGTACCTAAGGATTATGGGAAATAAGGACACCAACTCATATTCAGCCCATGGGCGGGTACAGTCAACAGCCCGATCCGAATGTATGGGTGGGATAACAAGTCTGAAATCAACTTGAGAGGCTCCCACACATAATCCTAGGTATACCCTCAAGTGACCCCCAATATACGATCCGACCACTACAAATAGTTGAACCACGTAGGGATAATCTCCGTAATTCACCCAAATGTGACCTCGTGCGTAACCCCTATGTAAGAGGGGGATCCCAGAAAGCCTATACGACAATTGGATTTGACTCTCCCTATCTCAGGATTCTAATGTTTGTTTTGAAAAACTTTGGAGAGTTGTACTCATGGCCTAATCCAAAGTGCTAATCATAGTCTAATGTTGGCAGAATATCCTACAAACAAAATGTTCTAGATAAATTTTAATTAGCGATGATTTTACGGATGTTCTTTACTCAAAGGGTGTATGACAATGAAATTGATGGTATGATGACTCAATTCCCAAAAAAATCACAAGAAGATGATAAGAAGTCATTTATTTCGATGAATGGCTATTTAAGGGAAGGAGAGAAGTTGTTTTCACTATCAAACACTAAAATGCAATGTCCTCATACAGTTGTCTCTCAATCAAATCCAATGGAATGCTAAAAATTTTAGAAATTCCTTCTAATATCCAAACCCATCACTAAAACATGTCCTTTTCCTTATATGTGAATGATAATTAGATGTAAAACTTCTAAATGTCAATCAAACTTCAGGATTAAACAATCAGAAGCAAACCTCACACAAAACAAAAAATACACTCTCGTCGTGAATAGACAAGAAGGACAAAGATAACCAAATTTCAAACAAGAACCAAAAAACCTCAAACAAAAGAGAAATGATGGAAATTTGACCTCAAAGATCAAATGAAAAGGTTCACAGACCTTTGGATTTCATCACAAAATTTTCCACTCATTCGGATAAAGGAGAAGAAAACAACAAGTTAACTCTAGTTCTGCAAAGACAAAGAGTGGCTTCAAGGCAAGGAAATAAAATGTCAAAATCCCAATCAAGAGGAGATGAATGCTTAGAAAACAGGGTGTTGAAGGCCAATACCAAGATGGACTAAGAGTATGAAACCCTGAGCAAGTGCCAAAACCAAAAAATAGCTTCAAAAGATGAAAATTTTGGAGAATTTCTCACAAAAATGGGGTAGTGCTCTGGTGTAAGGGTCACTAGAGCATTCCATTGCTCTGTTTAAGGATAAATGGGAGTGCTAGTGCTCTGAAAGAAACAGGAGGGAAGCACTCTGCTCCAAAAACTCAGAAAAAAGCCCAGAAACTCAAAAAATCAAGGAAATTCAGTCAATCAAGGTTATCATGATGACATATAGAGGCAATCAAACAAATCTAAGAATCAAAATGACAATATGGAGAAGGTCAAATCAGTGGAAAAAGGGATAAAAAAAGATCTGGAAATGGAAATAAAAATGAGAACTCCTCCCCAATGGAGTCACCAATTTCTATTGTAGGTGAATCCCCCTACGGACAAGTGGATTCCCTCTTGGTCTCTAGACTCCTAAGTCCAATATAGAAAAGTGCTTAACATGGACACTAACTTCCTTTTAGATCTTATCAAGCTAATGAATGAAAGAGAAGGAGGAATATATGTACCTTATCAACGAAGTTTATCCCTGCAAAGTTCAGGATGAGCTTCGATCCTGAGCTCCCTGATAGGTCCTGTAGAACAAACAAAGATAAAATGGACTTCCTACTCTACTGATATTATCTCAATCATAGATACATCTACCATAGACAAAATCATATGGAACAAGTACAAGTTTGAAAGAAACAATCCAAGCATTGATTATTAATGAGAACAAGTAAAAGTACTTACAATCCTTTAAATGAAGGTGCAACAACTTCTTCCAGTTCTCCTTGTCCAACCCCTTTTTCTCAAGTAATCTACATTGATTTCTTTGATGACATATCACTGATGAGATCATAAGTTTCACATCTCCAATATTTTCCATGTCAATACCACTTATAGGATCATAAGTTTGGTATCAATCTCTAGTCTCTTCTTCATGTACCTTTCACCATGAGAAAGCCTCCTTATATAACCTTGGAAAGTTCCAACCACTTGAGAGATATTTCGGATAAGTTGAGGATTCCTCTCCTTCAGTTGAGGATCTTCCCTAAGATCATGACTTGACCATATATTTGAATCCAACTACCTTCAGGAGTTGAGGGATTCTTCCCTGATTTGCCTCAACAAACCCAAAATTTGCTAAAAAAAGGGTAGCGCTCCCCCAAAAGGGTGCATAGGGCGCTCAAAAACTTCCCCAAAGAAGCTCAGGGAGCACCAACACTCTCTGACAGTGGGTAGGGGAGTGATCCTCTCCAAAATTTATTTTTTAATGGTTCTTTCAGTGTCAAAAGGTTTGTACTCGTTGTCAAGTGACTTATGTTCTTCAAAACTAGTCTCTGGGGTGTCTTAAGTGTCTTTTTCATGTCGTTAGAGGCACAACATGGGAAATATGGTAGTATGATTTTTATGACACTTGAAACACTTTTGGTCAAGATGTGATACTTGTGGACATGATGCGACACTTACAACACTTGTAATAATGACACTTGTGACACTATTGAAGTGAGTAATTTTGAGGTGTAACACAAAGAATACAAGATGTATGTACAATTTTATTTTTATTACGGACTACAATAGCCTAGTGTGGGTTCTCCCATACACTACCATGTCTTCTTAGGTAAGAAATTTACCTCAGAACCTAAGTCCAAAATAACATCTCCCATATTGAAGTCTCCAATATTAGCATTCAGTCTAAATTCTCTTCTTATCCTTCTTCTTGTAAGGAGATGATTGACTGTTTTATGCTCTAATTTTCATTTTGTCTCTGTGTTACATATTTCTAGTATATTTTGTAAGATCTTAACAGATGATGGATCCTTTAATAAGTTAACACAGGATTGCAGAATTTTGTTTATGTTACTTACTTTCTCTAAAGGTTGTGCTTCACTAGTGTGATCCATTGAGGAGGGCATTTCATACATTGGTACATTCTGAGTTTGTTGCATAGATGACCTAGACACAATATTCTTCTTGAGAAATTCATTTCTTGCATCCTTGAATGTTTCCTTTTCTTTCCATGCATCAAACTGATTCTGTGGTTCAGTATTTTTCTTCACCCATTGGTGTTGCATTGGATCTTGTCTTATTGTGTTAGTTTCCATCTTAGCTCATCCGTGCGTAACTATATTGATGTTTCTTCCATCATCCCTTGCTTCTGTAGAAATCCATTGTACATTTGGGTTGTTCTGGTTCCTTTTTTCTTGGATCTTTCCCAAGAGTGTTGTAGATTCTTATGTATCATGGTTTGTTGCGCGACAGTACATGCATGTCTCTAATGGAAGTGGACATTCCCTTGCATAATGTCTTGGATGTTGGTAGTTGTGAAACACTACTAGACCTATGCCTTGTACAAATCCTCGTCTACCTCATCCTTCCCCTCTGTTTCCAGCTTGATCTCCTCGTGGTGTGTTCTACTGAGGTACATGGTTATACTGCGCAGGGTTATATTGTGGTTGCACATTGTTCTATTGTGGCTACGTAGTGTTATATTGTTGTTGTGCATTGTTATATGGAGGTGGTACCTAGTTAAACTGAGCCACATATTTCCCTGTCATCATTTCTTATTTCACCCTATAAGTATCTTAATTTCTTTCTCTCGTCAGCTCCATCGTCCCACAATCTTTATCATCATGACCCACTGACTTGCATGAATTGCAATATGCATTTTTGGGTACTTTATGATACTTATGCATCATTGGACAGTGATATGGATCATTCCCATGCATTTTATACATCTCTCCCCATGGTCCTCTTGTTGGTAAAGGGTTTGGTACTCCTATTTCCATGTACTGCGCGAAAGTTGGACATTCATTCTTATGGTGCCCTTTTGTCCTACATGTGGTACACCAAATAACTTATCTTTTCTCTTTGCCCTTATTTCGGTTGAGTTGAAATGTTGAGTTCTTCAGATCCTCTTTCAAATCCTCTATTGTTGGATCTGTCTTCTGATACTAGTTTTCTTCCAGTTGTAAGGCTGCTTGCAGAGCCTCTTTCTAAGTTGGGAACTTTTGTTTTCTTAATGGGTATTTCAAATGTGGTAAAAGTATGTTCACAAATAAGTGCAGATGTTGCATGTTAGTAATTGCATACTTCAACTTATCTTTCAAGTTTTAAAACCTATGATCAATCTCCCAAATAGAATCACATGGTTTTTGAGTGATTTCAATCATTTTGTTCATATACTAATCTTTTGAGCTAGGCTTCTGAAATTCATTTATTAGTAGTCTTTTCACATCTGCAATAGTCTTTGTTGCCCCTGGTGGGATTTTTACATATAGGCTCATATACCAGTCTAGTGCGCGATCTCTTAGAATGATAGATAAATGTGCAAGTTTTGTATCCTCATTTGTGATCTACTTTGCTTCCCAGATCTTATCGTAGATGAATAAATTATTTTCAGGGTCCTTTAATTCCTCTGCCTAAAATTATAGTAACCTAATCGTGGGATCATGTCCTTCCATTTTGAACTGTGTTGAACTACTACCTTCACACGGTGTATATATTTTACTAATAATTCATAAAATGGCTCCCCCAGTTGATGCTCCTTGACTGGATCCTTGTCCTGTCATTCTCTTGCCACTAAAATTCGGTTTTCTAGATGTTAGTGTTGTTTCTGGTCTACGAGTCGCACATGGGTTTATTGGTTCTACACTGACGTTGATCTAGATTGGAGCTCTACCTTATGTTCCTGCCCTTGGACCTCCTATTTTCCTTTCATAAGTTGTACGTAGGATTTCCCCAATCTTCTCCACAACATGGACATCCTCTACCTCTTCTTCATCACTTTCCAAGCCCTCTCTATCATCTATGGATATCTTCATATTATTAATCTTATATTGGT
Organism: Picea engelmannii; assembly: GCA_009831015.1. Lineage (NCBI taxonomy): Eukaryota > Viridiplantae > Streptophyta > Pinopsida > Pinales > Pinaceae > Picea > Picea engelmannii. Next base: position 135,963 of record ML783071.1, read on the forward strand.
AGGGTTCTCCATTGCACGTCTTTCTAGTTGTTTCCATTATTTTATTTATATGGTCTTATTCCATCATGATTGGGTCCATGGCCTCATCTCTTCCTCCATTTTTCCAACTTGTGACAGTGCTTCCCTCCTTCCCACATTCCCGCAAGAAAGTTTAGTTGTCTGATTCCATGTTCATTACATTTCTTTTATACAGTAAAACCTTGATTGAAGTATACAACGATATGATATACCTACCTATGTGTCCTTTTCGAAAATCCTTCTCTGATGCATTGTAATACTTCATGGTATCCATTGAAAATTTGATGATAAACCCTACAACAATAATGTCTAACCAAAAATATATTGCACACGAAAGTTTTTTATTAACTTGTTGTAACTGCGCAATCTCTACAGGATTCCACTCCAGTTGTCTAATTCAAATTGTAGGGTTGTTTTATTTTAACCTCAATGGCCACTCCTGCGACACATGTGGGAAATAATAAAAAAACACCTCATACAAGTTGCTAAACATGTTTTTGTCAAGATATTTGTGGGATGTTAACTTAGGTTTTATGTTATCCTTCTTTGAAAATTCAAGTTCCTTTTTTTTCAACCATCTTTCAATCTCTTCCTTCATTGGATTCCATGTCCTAAATATTCCCTTCTATACTTTCATTCTCAGCGTGATTCTTCCATGGATCCTGTCCACTCAATCCCATGCAATTTTTTCTTGACAACAGAACCATTTGTTTGGTTTAATCTCTCCCTTATACTTCTTAGGTTGACCTAGGTTCATATCTCAACGGGTTTCCAACAAAACCCTCTAAAACTATTGTCCCTCCTAGTAAACCAGAAGGAAACATAATGCACAGAGTGCACTGCACAGTCTCACCCTAGATAGCTTTATGGGTGACTGCAATGATCAAGTGATTGCAGTCTAGGAATGAGTGATGATCTGGGAGTGTATTCTACCTTCTTCATTTATTCAACATTTTATCCATTCAATATTCCTAGGATGCATTCATATTTTAGGTCATACATGCATTCTAACATATTTATCTTAACCATTCATTCATAAATCACTCATTGATAGACGGTAAACATGATCAATCATTGACATAAAGTAAACATGCACTAAACATCACATACAACACATGTTTTACCATGGTTCACCCCCTCCTGGGCTACGTCCACAAATATTTGGCCTATCTTCATCTTTATTAGGTCTGTTGCAAAATATAGCATTGCACGCATTACACCTTTCTTCTTACAAGTATGAAGAGATTCAAGACCCTCTATCAGGTGGACTAGATCACTCCAGGCTCCTCATCCTATGATCTAACCCTCAAAATATGACCTACTCGGCTCTTCTAAAACCTTATTACAATCGACAGTCTCTCGCTTCTCAATAGCATCGAATTGACTAACTCTTGAACAACCTTAACCTAGAACTCCTAGGCTCTTATTTATACTAGTTTCTAGGCTTATAGTCGTTACAATAACTTTCCAAAACCCTAACCCTAACATGGTTAGGTATAACTTTACGCGCCACGTTGCTTTTCCTCTTGCATGTTGTTTTTCCTTCTTTTTCTACATGTTGTTTTCTTGCCTTCGATTGTGCGTGCTCCAAAATTAGGTCTTTCCCAAATTAGACCTTCTTCTCCAAAACTATGCATGTGCTCAAAATATCCTTTCTTCTCAAAATAGGCATGCACCCAACAAAAACTTATGATTTCAAGTATAATGTACTATGGATCCTCTTAACATGATACCATTAGTGGCATAGTTTTTTTATAACACTTTTTTTTTCTCTGTTATTAGAATTAAACTTGAGTGAGTTCTAATTCTACAATAACCTATTTCTGCAACAAATCATTATATAGGAAACAAAAAAAAATGAAGAAAAAAAAAGAAAGTAACACTAACAAATGATTTATAAAAAAAATTGAAAAATACAACACACATCTATAGGATATATGCAGAGAGAATACACAACACATCACCTTCGAGTGGGACCTCCAACAAGGATTTGGTCTATGTATTAGCTATGGAATCACCACAATATTTTATAATGTGATCATACATAGGTAACAACCTTGAGCATATATATTAAAAAAAGAGTACTACAATGTAATAGAGAGGATAGGTGTCCTCTTCCCAAGGAAAAATATATCCCTATTTATACAAACTAGCATAGCATATGTGCATTCAAAAATAGACAAGACAATGTTCCTCAATTCTTGCGGTTTATAATTTTGATTACAACTAAATTTGCAGTGTTGCATTCCATAACTAAGTGCAGGCTCCCAAAACACATATACAATAACCAATCCACCCATTTGTTGATTATAGTTATGAGACACATGAGTACCATACTTCGTTCACATAGATGAGTATCAATTCAATGGATTAGTTGTGGGATGGTATATTACAACATATTTTTTTATCGCTTCGAGAAAGAATAAGCATGTATTGTTGTATTGGAATGATCCAGATGGATTTTGGTGGCCTCCCACCTGTTAGTCCTAAAGTATGAATCTGACTGCTAAAGGGAAAAGCTAGGTCACATCAAGTTTTAGAAATGTTGATTTTTAATTTTTGTTGGTCAGTTAGAGGGTTGGTTCTACCAACACAGGAGCATGGTTGGCTTGGAAAAATGATATGGATGAGGGTCCTCCTTCCCTGGTGGGACACTAATGACAGATAAATGAAATAATAGAAAACAAAGGGAAACAACAAATTACTCAATGAGTAATTTGTTGCAAGAAGTTCAATACTTAAAATATCATTTCAAGACATTAAACATGTATCAAAAACACAATTACTCTTTCAGGTTGTGATAAAAACAAATCTTCACCAAGAATTAGTTGTTTTCACAGGTTGCATATCAATAAAGACAATTTATACAATAGCCAAAGGAAATGAATTATACTTTGCACAAATCAAAAATAGCATTCAAGATAAGATAAACAACCATGAATATTTGAACAAAACATTGTCATCAAGAGTATGTTCACTGCGTAGAGAGATTTAATCCATGCATAGAATAGTTCCAACTAGTCTGATGTATTCCTATCATTTCCCAAAAACTCTGACCCTCAAAACATACAAAAAATGCATATTTATCAAAGTTGCAAAGTCTCTCGTCCCTCTGGGACTGAGACTTAACTCTACATTAACAATTTTAGAACAACTTATTAACTTGAATAAAACACTGTTGGAGTACAATAATGTGTATACTTCACACTTGACTTAATCAAAAGACTGGTTCTTAACACACACAGAAGACCACTTATTGTGCTTTTAAACTCAAAGAGTCTCAAATTGAATCATTAAAAACTACCACTAGCGATGAAATTGGACTGATGCGTGTGCTGGAACGATCTGGGTGGAAGAAAAAGACTAGGAGTGACATAACTGATTTCTGCAATGAGTATTGTCATGCATGCACACTATTTGGGGCCACTAGAGGATAACTGGTTGTATCTGGAAGCTTCTTCACATCATATGTTTGAGGAAGAGGTAGGTCTCCCGGTGTTTTTCCCATAGTCTTTGACATTCTTGTTTTCTTTGTGATGGATTGGTCGCAGTCTGCCACCATTTTGCTTCTCCTCGGGACTTTCCTTTGACGATATGGCTTAATTCCCAGTTGATTTCCATGCATTGCTCTCGGATTAGATGAGATAAAATCACGTGATTGTGGAATTTTTCAAAGGAGGTTTGGGTCCACACTGCTCCGACCCCTGCAATCCACCGCAAGTTTCCATGTACCTCTCCAAAAATACCATGGTTTCTATTGCGGGACCGGCCAAGGATGTTAATGTTCAGGAATTTTCCGTCCGCAGAATGAAGTGTGGCCATCGATCTTGTCGCAATCTATGATCCAAGTGCCCCTATTAAATTTCTATCCATCTTCCATATTAGAACTCCCCTTATCTGGTTTAGCGATGGTACCAATTTCTTAGAGCTCAGGAGATTTTGAACGCGAAGCATCAATATCTCCCGAAGTGACCTTTTCCCGAGGTGTCATGGCAGTATCTTGTCACTTCAGCATTTCAAATTTCGGGAGCCTTTAGATGCAAATTTTGTATAACTCCCAGAGTAGTACAGGCCTAAAGTGATGTGGCAGCCTGAAATGACTGACAAGTGTCCTGATGTATGATTTCCATGTGTCTTTGGGACTTCGGGCTTTGGGATTTTAGACGCTGAAGGTCTAAATTTCCATGAATGGTTGAATGGTCGAATAACAGAATTATTTCAAAGATCTACGGCCCTCATTTATTTGAGATCAATGGTCCACAATTACTTCGAGACTTAGGGCCTTCGGGTGATATTCCTTTCTTACCTACTGCAAAGATCAATGGTTCTTGTTGATTTGAGATCAACGGTCCACAATTACTTTGAGAGTTTGGGCTTCAGGCCTTTCCAATGCATAGTTCTTACAATCCTCCAGAGTGTTGTATCTTTGAAGTGAGAGATCTCCCTCCACATGTCCTCTTGCTTTGGAGGGTCGAGATTCACTTCAGGAGTTTGGGCTTCCAGAGTTTAGAGATTCACTTCGAGAGTTTCGGCTTCAGAATTTTTCTTCTACTTGCTCTCACAATCCTCTGAAGTGCCATATTTCCGAAGTATGAGATCTGCCTCCACGTGTCCTCTTGTTTTAGATGGCCGAGATTCACTTCAGGAGTTTGGGCTTCCAGATTTTTCTTTTAGATGTAAAGCATGGAAATCTCTCGGACTAGTACGGGCCTAGTTGACGTGGAAGTCTCTTGTCACTTCGGGGCTTCGGCTCTTCAGGACTTTGGGATGTAAATCTTGGAAATCTCCTGGAGTAGTATGGACCCGGTTGACGTCGCAGTCTCTCACCACTTTGGGACTTGTTTCGGGTCGTTAATACTTGCGCGACTTTGATGCTCCAAATGCACAAAAATCATCGACCTGGGTGGCTTGCTAGATCTCCACCATTGCAATTTTAATCTGTCTGATCCTACAATCTGAGCCCAAAATGGAATTCTTTGGATGTTGCATTTGCTTATGGTTTTTCCCTGTGCATACAACATACTTGACCGACTTGTTGTAAGCTCGATTAAAGGAAAACAAGATGACAAGTAATTTGAACCAAATCACAATATGTGTTTATCCTTCAAGAAAAACAGAAAAAACTCTGCACAAAGAATCATTCAAGCAAGCCAACAAAGAAAAACAAGTTATTGAACATATGGGAAACTGACTTTATCAACCAGAAGAGGAAAAATTTGATGAAGGCATATTTAAATGGGAGAGGAGAAGCAGGGGTGTAGACCTAGGTTACAACATTGACTCCAACCAGGGATAACACTTCCCTACGAGGTGATAAGAACAACATATCAGTGCCTTTGAGTTTAATAAATTCCCCCCACCTCCCTTTTCTTACCTCTTTATTTCTACCAACCATGCATCTCTGAAAACTAATGCTAAAGCTAACCCCAATGACTTTTTGGGCTATGGAGTCTTTATTGAAATTTGAAACTACAGCTAAAACCTAGTGCCTTTCTTGGGCTCTGTAGTCTCTTATTCAAACAAGCTACTGAAAACCAACACACTGAAAAACAATCTATGAACTAAATATTAAATGATCGAACTATGAGCTTATTCTCCTACTCCTAATTTGTTGAAACTTTCTACTCAGGTATAAGCAGATTTCCATAGTAACCATTCAAGCAATTGATCTACTAACTAGATTTCTTGAACCTTCTTCGTGAAAATAAAAATTCGAAAATGGAATGACAACTTTCTTTGAAAACTAACCCCACACTTGGAGTGAAACGATGATAGAGGATTAAAACTAATATAATCCTTTAAATATGCAACCATTGAATCATAAAAATCATGACCATTTACCTTTGTATTGATAGTAAACTCATGTTGTTTCTGCTCCAAATGAATAAACTGCCCTTGTGAAAAATTTTATTCCATAGAAACATCGACATCCTCATTTTCGAGACCCAAAAATGGAATGGGAAAATGTTGCAATCTGTTTCTGCTGTCAATTTATCCCTTTAAGTTTAGAGTGGAAATTTCATCGCTACTAGAAGAATTCGAGGCAATGGCAAATGCAACTATAGTATTGTTGCCGACATCTATAGTTATGATGCCATAAGAATCCTAATATTCATTAAATCCTTGAGAAACACGTTTACCTTGCAGCTATTGATTATTTTCTTGTACATAAATGTCTTCAACAACTTTCAAAGAAAATGCATCATAAAAATCGGAGGGCAATTGGTTGCTTCCTTTTATTCCAAGAGTAGGAACAACTGGTGTAGTGAGGGCATCATTTGATGAGAAAGAAAACATGTTCAACTGCTCATGTAGCTCCTCCTCTTTTTCAAGACCAAAATTTAAACACATATAATTTTGAAAGTCATCGTAAGTCAAGAATGTAAGTTGATCCCCGATATTTACAGTCAGATGTTGAGGGGAAAAAACTTGTTGTTTGGAAAATTGATCATCGCTCTCTACAAAAACTTCATGAAATTCATTATCAACAAACTTGTCCCTCTTCTCATAAATAAGAAAAGGTTCACATGTACATGTAAATCCATCTTTGTGATAATTATTGATATACTTAGTTTCAAGATTAGAAAAAACTAATTTATTAGCTTCAGGATTCGAGGAAGAATAAAAATCTAAAAGTGATGCATTAGTATGCTGAAAATAAGAACCTGGATCATATTTTCATTGTCCATATCCTTCCTTGGATTTATCTATATTCAAATATGATTTATGTTTCTCATAAACTTGTTCCTGTTCCAAATCTCTGTCCCAAACTCGGTTTAAGAGCCTTCCACAAGCTCAGATGTGTCCTCAATCTCTTCTGCATCAGTGAAAATCTGTTTCAATGATGATGACCTTCTCTCTCTGAGAAAAAGAACCAGATCAAGGTGTTGTGCAATTGTATATTTCACCATGGCAACAACTTCAGTAGGTTGAATTTCCATGGGCATATTAAGATAAAAATTATGAAACCTTCTATTGAATACAATAACAACTTCATCCTTCTCCCTTCTCAAGATGTAGAACTCTGAAAGGTATTTTTCAAAGGATTTGTTCTCACCCCAATACCTCAAAAACACATTACACAAAGCATTCCATGAACTAATAGAATCAACTTCCAAACTTTTGAACCAGAATGATGCATCTCCAAATAAAGATTCAAAAAATATCCTCGTAACTACATCCTCATGCATAATTTGAAAATTATCAATGAAATTTTCAAAAGCTTCCAGGTGCTTATTAGATACAACATGGTCTCCTCCATTGAACAAAGGAAGGTAATCAATAAAATTGGGAGGATAGGCATGAAGGATAAGTGTTAGCTTCAGTGGTGTGTAATGCGTCTTGATCCTGGACTTAATTTCGGTAAGTTGATTACAAGGTGGAACAATGATTTCAATAAGTGGTGAATCAGATTTATTATTCACGGGCTTACATGACTGGTCATTATCTGGATAATTTTGGATATGATAAACATTATGGTTAGTGGGTTTAAATGAAGGAATGAGATTAAGATCGATAATGAAAGAGGGAATATCTTCTCTTCTCAAGGATGGATTGACCACTGTAGGCTTATAATCATTTGATTAAACAAAGCATAAGATAATTATTTTCACATGCAAAGGAAAAGAAAGGAATGAACTGATGAAGAAAAATATGAGCTCTTTGAAAAAAATGACAGCTTGGTACCTGGTCTGTCCCTTCCATATTTCCATTCTCTATCGGTTGGGCTCATTCTCCAATGGAGTATTTTGATTGTGGATTCATCAGCTAAAAGATTGTAGTCATATGTGTGTCTGGATATTGTTCACCATCAAAAACCAGATCTGATCATTGTTGTTCTCCCAGGGAAAGATATTTCGTTACTCTGTTCCCCCACAATGACGCCAGAAGATGTTGGTCCTAAAGTCTGCACCTAACTTCTAAAGGGAAAAGCTAGTCCACCTCAATTTTTAGGATGGTTTACTTTTAATTTTTGTTCTTCAGCTAGAGGGTTGATTTTACCAAGACAGGAGCATGGTTGGGTTGGAAAAATGATATGGATGAGGGTCCTCCTTGGCTGGTGGCACACTAATGACAGTCAAGTGAAATAATAGAAAACAAAGGGAAACAACAAATTAATCAATGAATAATCTGTCGCAAGAAGTTCAATACTTAAAATATCATTTCAAGACATTAAACATGTATCAAAAACACAATTGCTCCTTTAGGTTGCGATAAAAACAAATCTTCACCAAGCATTAGCTGTTTTCACAAGTTGCATATCAATAAAGACAAGTTATACAATAGCCGAAGGAAATGAATTGTACTTTGCACAAATCAAAAACTGCATTCAAGGTAAGATAAAAACACATGAAGATTTGAACAAAACATTGTCATCAAGAGTATGTTCACCAGGTAGAGAGCTTTAATCCATTCATAGAACGGCTCCAACCAGTCTGATATATTCCTATCCTTTCCCAAAAACTTTGACCCTCAAAACATATAGAAATTGCATATTTATCAGAGTTGCAAAGGGTCTCATCCCTCTAGGACTGAGACTTAACTCTACATTAACAACTGTAGAACAACTTACTAACTTGACTAAAACATTGTTGGAGTACAACAATGTATACACTTCACACTTGACTTAATCAAAAGAGTGGTTCTTAACACACACATAATACCACTTATTTTTCTTTTAAACTAAAAGAGTCTCGAACTGAATCACTAAAAATTACCACTAGCGATGAAACTGGACTGATGCATGTGTTGGAATGAACTGGGTGGCAGAAAAAGACTAGGAGCGACATAATTGATTTTCGCAATGAGTATTGTCATGCATGTGCACTATTTGGGTCCATTGGAGGATAAGTGGATGTATCTGGAAACTTCTTCACATCGTCTGTTTGAGGAAGAGGTAGTTGTCACAGTGTTTTTCTTGGAGTCTTCGACATTTCATTTTTCTCTGTGATGGACTGGTCGCGGTATGCTACCATTTTTCTTCTCCTCAAGACTTTCCTTTGATGATCTGGCTTAACGCCTAGTTGATTTCCACACGATGCTCTCAGATTAGACGTGATAAAAGCACGTGATTGCGAAAGTTGTCAAAGGAATTTTGGGTCCACACCGCTCTGAACCCCACAATCCACCACAAGTTTCCACGTACATATCCAACAATACCATGGTTTCGATTGTGGGGCCACAATAGGATGTTAACGTTCGATCATTTTACATCCCCGCAATGAAGTCTGGCCATCGATCTTGTCGCAATCTATGATCTGAGTGACCCTACTACTTTAGCACCCCTCCTAAAGTTCTATCCTTCTACCATATTACAACTCCCCTTATATGATTTAGCGATGGTGCCAATTTCTTATATTTCGGGAGCCTTTACATGCAAAGTTTGTATACCTCCTAGAGTAGTACAGTGTCGAAGTGATGTGGCAGCTTGAAATGACTTCCATGTGTCCTGATGTGTGAGTGCCATGTGTCTCTGGGTTTTGGGATTTGAGAGTTTAGATGTTGAGGGTCTCAATTTCCCCGAATGGATGAATGGTCGAATAACCAAATTATTTTAGAGATCTACGGTCCTCATTTATTTGAGATCAATGGTCCACAATTAATTTGGGACTTCGGGCCTTCGGGTGATATTCCTTTCTTACCTGCTGCAAAGATCAATGGTTCTTGTTTATTTGAGATCAATGGTCCACAATTAATTCACGATTTTGGGCTTTGGTCCTTTCCAATGCATAGTTCTTACAATCCTCTGGAGTGTCGTATCTTTGAAGTGATAGATCTACCTCCACGTGTCCTCTTGTTTTTGACGGTCGAGATTCACTTCGGGAGTTTCAGCTTCAGGATTTTTCTTCTTCTTGCTTGCACAATCCTCCAAAGTTTCTTATTTCCGAAGTGTGATATCTTCCTCCACGTGTCCTCTTATTTTTAAAGGCCGAGATTCACTTTGGGAGTTTTCTTCTGCTTGCTCACGCAATCCTCCGAAGTGTCATATTTCTGAAGTGTGAGATCTTCCTCCACATTTCCTCTTGTTTTGGACGACCAAGATTCACTTTAGGAGTTTTCTTTGGGATGTAAAGCATGGAAATATCTCAGAGTAGTATAGGCCCAGTTGACATGACAGTCTCTCGTCACTTCAGGACTTCGGATCTTAGAGACTTTTGTTTGGTTGTTAATCCTTGCATGAATTCAACGCTCTGAATGCATGAAAACCGTCAATCTAGGTGGCCTTCTAGATCTCCACCATTGCAATTTTAATCTGTCTGATCCTACAATCTGAGCCAGAAATGGACTACTCTGAATGTTGCATTTGCTCATGGTTTTTCCCTGTGCATACAACACACTCGACCGACCTATTGTAAGCTCAATTAAAAGCAAACAATATGACAGGTAATTCAAACCAAATCACAATATGTGTTTATCCTTCAAGAAAAACATAAAAACTCTGTGAAAATAATCAATCAAGCAAGCCAACAAAGAAAACCAAGTTATTGAACAGATGGGAAATCGACTTTATCAGCCAGAAGAGGAAACATTTGAAGAAAGAATAGGGAAATGAGAGAGGAGAGGTAGGAGTGCAGACCTAGGTTACAACACCACCTATTACAACTGGTTCATTTTGGAAATTTTCTAGTTTGGTAGTTTTTTCCTATCGTTCAAGTCCCCAACTTCCGGGGCCGTTTTGAGGCCCTAAACAACGTTTTCATGGATTGCCAAAATTAGTTTGTAGATGGAGTTAGATTCTGAAGGAAACATGTGTAGCCCTCAGATAGTCCTATCCAATGGGATATTGTGCACCTAAAATGAATATCGTATGCAAAAGTTATGACACTCAGAAGTTGATGTACTAGCTTACCCCAATGGGGCCCACATGACTTTTGGTGCTTCATGTGCTAGGGTTAGGTTTTTGGATGTCTAGGGTTTTGGAATTTATGATTATTGTAAAAAGGCTTTTAGAGCCTCATTGTAATCATGTTCTTGCGAATGAGCACAACCATCACATCTCTTCTCATAGATAAGTCGCCACCATTCTAACAAACCTGTTTTCCATTACATTTTATAGTTTCATCTTATTTCCTTATTGAATATAAACCAGTTTTACTGTATCTATATTATTCTGTGTTAAACATATTTTAATAATCTGTATTCATTTTTTTATTCTCATAAAATCTGGATCAGTGGTATCAAAGTGGTCTTCTCCTTGTCGTTCTTAATTCATGTCCCCAACGAGGTCAGGGTACAAAGAATTGGGTCTCGAGCTTGTTTCTCTTGAGGAAAAAATGTCTCACACACCTAACCGACCTCTCATGGAGGGAGAAAATAAAGACGACGTGAAAGGAGATCCTTTCAAAACGTTTCTTGAGGACTCCCTCATGTAATAGAGGAATGATATGATGGATAGTTTTGCACAAATCCTTCGGTGTCTACCGACAGGCTATGCATCTTCCTCGACCAGAGGTGCCGCCGCATTCAAGGTAGACATAAAATTTGATAATCCTATATTTGAAGGTCATATAGATGCAAATGATGTAGACAAATGGTTGAATAGACTAGAAGGGTATTTTTCTATCCATAACTTTTAGAATAGAGAAAAGATTACTTTTTCGCTCCTCAAAGTCGTTCCCCATGTCAAAGATTGGTGGGAAACTTTCTGTGAGAAAAAGGAAACAGACGAGCCCTCAATATTTATAGTCGCAACCACCTAGGAATCCTTTAGGGATGGTATTAAGAAACAATACTACCCTGTCGGAAGTTATAGAGACTTGTATACAAAATGGACCACATTGCGGCAAGAAAGAGACCAAGCAGTGCCAGAGTTCACAAATATCTTCCATACCTTGCACACCAAGATGGGTATCAAATATTATGAGTGACATCTGGTGCTCAAGCATCATGGTTCTCTACATAGATACATCCAAACCAAAATGTAATTTCTAGACATCTCATCCTTAGGCACGGCCTATCAATATGGTATGAAAATCGAGCAGAAGCTCAAATAAGAGACACGACAATTTGGGCCTAGGAACCCCTAACAACAAAAGTTTGTAAAGGGGGGAACCAACCCATGGAAAAAAGGACATATTAAATATGTACAACATAAAGACAACCAGTCCAAGCCACAAGTAAATAAGGACACCGAAAAGACAAAGAAAGATATCGGGAAGTGGTGCAACTTCCATAAGATCCCTTGGCATAACACTGATGATTGTCGCTCAAAGAAGTCGTTGGTGGATGAAGTGAAAGCCTCTGAATCAGATGTGGGTTCCAACTCTGAGTCAGAACAGAAAAGGGGGAGATGGATCATTAACGTGGAACCCAGTGCCATCATTGCTACCATGAAGTTCCAGCCCAGTGAACTAGACGAGCAAGAAGAAGGAGAGCACCTTTTCCATTCACATATGTGGTTAAAAAGCACCCCACTACACTTTATCATTGATAGTGGTAGCCAGAAGAACCTCATCTCAACAAATATCATCAAGCAGCTAGCCCTGCTGAAAACTTCGCACCCACATCCCTACACCATTGGATGGCTCTGCCAAGGAAGCGATCTCGGCCTCATCCAACAATGCATATTTTCATATGGAATCAATCCCTTCAAAGACGAGGCAGTGTGTGATGTTTCTCCTCTCTAAGTTTGTAATTTTATTTTGGGCCGACCTTATTTATGGACATGTCATGTTGTATATGAGTTTATGCCTTGTAGTGTTATTATTACTTTGAACAAGAAATTGTACAGGATACCTGAGATAGTCCCACCTAGTGTTATTTCCTTGATCTCTTCCAAGCAATGCAGGAAGGTCATCTCTCAAACCAAGAAATTTGTCTTCTTCATGATTCGCTCTCAGAGTGAGTGAAATATCGAAGTGACATCTAGGGCCTCCGCAACCAATCTCTCCACACAATAGAATCAAGTGGATAAGGTCGTGGAAGAATACTCATATATCTTCGCCTCGCCTACCGGGGTACCTCTGCATTTCTAGGTCAATCATCCCATCAATCTGACCCCCTATGCATCTCTATCCAATGGGTCAGTCCATTGCCACTCTCTATTAGAAAATGAGGAGATCAAGAGGTAGATCCAAGAACTGGTCCACAAGGGGAACATTCGTCCAAGCTCATCGCCTTGTGGGAGCCCAATCGTGCTAGTGAAGAAGAAGGACAAGACTTGGTGACTCTTCATTGACTACTAGGCCCTGAATAAAATCACAGTCTGAGACCAGTACCCGACTCCCCGAATCGATGACATCCTTGATCATCTCACGGGGGCCAAATACTTCAGTAATATTGATATGAAGTCTGGCTACCAACAGGTCCCAATAGAATAGACAGATGTATGTAAGACCTCCTTCAATTCAAAAGAAGGTCTTTTTGAATGGTTGGTCATGCCCTTTGGTTTAGCAAATGCTCGAAAAAATTTCATGAGGATGATGGATGATATCCTGCGACCTTTCACCAATGCTTTTGTAGTGGTGTATCTGGATGAAATCCTCATCTACAACAAGACTTGGGTGGAACACTTGAAGCACATTTAGCAGGTTTTGCACACCCTACTGCAACACACGCTATATGCCAACTTGGAAAAATGCTCCTTCGGTATGGATAGGTTCCATTACCTAGACTACATCGTTGATCAACATGGTGTGCATGTGGATCCAACCAATATCCAAGTCATCTATGACTAGTAAGCCCCAACCACACTCATTGAGAATCGGAGCTTCTTGGGCCTTGTCAATTTCTATCACAGGTTCATGTTGGGATTCTCTCATGTCGCATGGGCCCTCAGCCAAATAACCATAGGTGGTGGTAAGGAAAATTTGTGTGGGGCCTATCCCGACAACAAGATTTCGATGATTTGGAGAAGTGCTTTTGATCATTCCCAATACTTTCATTACTGAACCTACATCAACCTTTTGAGATTGAGACAGATGCTTCATACTATGTTTTGGGTGTCGTTCTCACTCAACACGGCCACCCCATGGCATATCACAGTGAGACACTATCAGATGTTTTTCATAATTACCTATAACTCAATTCTTCGGCTGCTGATTTGGCTTTGCTCCCGTGATGAAGACATTTGGCTCGATTGATTCCTTTTTACCTTCCATCCATTTCTCCCTATCCTTCATCACCCTGTTGCATCCTTCATCCACCTTTGCGCCACTCACTCCCTTTGGCCTTTTTTCCCGTTGACTACCTCTCGCCCACCACTCATCCCTACATAAACAAACTTAGGCTAAAAAGAACAATAAATTAATAATGTTGGTAGTTAGTAAATAGGTCAATAAAGTTAGTGTAATTAAACTAATAAACTAGGTTAGTCTACTTGATAATTAATTAATTAT
>ML783071.1:155661-193603 GCA_009831015.1 Picea engelmannii
CCTCATATCAATCTTAGGAACGTGGTTGGTCTTCAAACCAAAGTTGGAGTTTCTCCATTCTTGATTCACCTTCCTTGTGTCCTCATCATGAATTTTGTGGGATGCATTTTCACTTTCAGGTGTCTTCTCTGTTACGAAATTTTCCAATACTTCCATGATCTCCCCTTTTAAACGATCCATCTTAGTATCCAACATAGATTCCATTGAATCCATCTTCTTTTGTAGTTTATTTATGTCCCTACGCATTTATTCACCTTCATCAAGAGTCCAAGTAGGATTTTCTGGAGGCTTATTTGGTGTAGAAGTTCTCTTTTTTGGTGGCATGTTGGCCAAGTATCACTTTTGAACCTTGATTTTGAGGTGGTTCTGCTAGACAATATTTCTTCTATTGTATCTCCCAAGTTTCGGCCCTTCTGGGTATGAAACTTTATTTTATGTAGTTATTTGATATTTCTTCTCTGCAATTCCATAGGTCTGATCAAAATTGGATGTGTCAAGTGGAATTTACGGTAACTTCCCCACAACTTGCCGATTTTTAGCCTTTCCAGGAGATCTCACTTGTACAGCGTGCCCCGCACAAAATAATTGATATAAATTCTGAAAATCACACCAGAAATACTACAGACTGTCCACAATCCAATGAAACCAGTCCCACTCAATTTAGATACTCTAGGAAGAAGTTATGATTGTTTTACCTAGAACACCTTCTTGAGACTAGTCAATAGGACTAGTCAGATACCCTATATTACGCAGGGTGTATCTACAAATGTAAGATGAACCAGAAGCTAAAATTTTTACCACAGATACCTTACTGATTTATTTAAATACCCTCCAAAGTTCAGGGTCTGAAACGTTACAGAAAAGTTTTTATAGTGAAAATTTTGCAATGACTCAGTGCAGGATGATTCCAGAACCCTATCTTGTAAAGACTGTATCTCAGAAAGTATAAGGCCTCAAGAGATGAATTTTGAACCCAACGTACCTTGATCCATCTTCTAAATATGCTCCAAGCAATTCCTTCTTTAATTTTGTAGAAAACGAGTTATAGAGAAAATTCCAAGGTGTCTCAGATGTAGCAGCGAAACCCCAAGACCTTGAGCTCTGATACCATATGTTAAGAACCAAATATCAATATAGCATAGAAAAACTTCAGAAAAAGTACTCAAAGCCTTGAAAAAGAGATAATTTCAGATAATAAGCCTCTTCGAATGGGCAACCTCCTTTTACCCCACTTAAATGTTCAAGTACCAAATGATTCAAAATGAAAATGTCTCCTTGGTATATATAGGAGACTAGGAGGTATAATTACAACTAATGGCCTAAAGCTGACATAAATAAAATAAAATTACTAATATAGTATGCCCCAATTAAGGGGTAATGAGACAATATTACGGCGTAACACTTTCCCTATGGAAATACCTTATAGACATGTGTTTAATTTCAAACTTAACATAGACCCCATAGCCCAATGGTCCTCTTTTGTTGTCTCAGCCAGAAAAATCCAAGAACATATCCTATTCTACATAGCTAGCCTAATATCCTATTCCAAACAAATCTAAATTTGACAGAAAGATCCCTCTCTAAGTTTTGGAGGGATAAATCCCTGACTCAAATAGGTTTTCATGTTTCCTCTGTGACTGCCTCCGCAGCATTGGGAAAATTACAGAGTGATAACACCGGGTTACCTCTGCATTGTCAGGTCAACCATCCCATTGATCTGACCCCCTATGCACCACTACCCAATGGGTCAGTCTATTGTTACTCTCTGTTAGAAAATGAGGAGATCAAGAGGTAGATCCAAGAACTGATCCACAAGGGGCACATTCGTCCCAGCTCATCGCCTTGTGGGAGCCCAATTGTGCTGGTGTAGAAGAAAGACGAGACTTGGTGACTCTTCATTGATTACCAGGCCCTGAATAAAACCATAGTCTGGGACCGGTAACCGACTCCCCAAGTCGATGACATCCTTGAACATCTCACGAGGGACAAATAATTCAGTAAGATTGATATAAAGTCTGGCTACCACCAGGTCCCAATAGAACATACAGATGTATGGAAGACCTCATTCAAGTCAAAAGAATGTCTTTTTCAATGGTTGGTCATGCCCTTTGGTTTGACAAATGCTCCAACAACTTTCATGAGGATGATGGATGATATCCTACGACCTTTCACCAATACTTTTGTAGTGGTTTATATGGATGAAATCCTTATCTACAATAAGACTTGGGTGGAACACCTGAAACACATTCAATAGGTTTTTCACACCCTACTGCAACACACGCTATATGCCAATTTGGAAAAATGCTCCTTCGGCATGGACAGGTTACATTACCTAGGCTACATCGTCGATCAACATGGTGTGCATGTGGATCCAACCAATATCTAGGTCATCTGTGATTGGTAAGCCCCAACCACACTCAGTGAGCTTCGGAGCTTCTTGGGCCTTACCAATTTCTATCACAGGCTTGTGTTGGGATTCTCTCATATCACATGGGCCCTCAGCCAAGTAACCATAGGTGGTGGTAAGGAAAAATTTGTGTGGGGCCTATCCTGACAACAATCTTTGGATGATTTGAAGAAGTGATTTTGATCATCCCCAGTACTTTAATTACTGAACCTACATCAACCCTTTGAGATTGAGACATATTCTTCAGACTATGTTGTGGGCGTCATTCTCACTCAACATGGCCATCCCATGGCATATCATAGTGAGATACTATCGAATGTTTTTCGTAATTTCCCTAATGTAATATCCCCAGGTATAACCACAGTTGTAATTATGAATTGTAAACATGTTTGATAGGTTGGTGAGCCTAGTTATAATAAGCTAGGAGTATTATGTGATGATTAGGCCAGAGAGCCTAGATGCAATGGCCAGTGAGCCTATTATTGTATATGTGTAAATACTCATATATTTAATATAAATACATCACTGCGTGTATACCTACCCCGATAAAAGAGAATGGGGGACTAAGCGCCACTAGATAGGGAAAGGGAAGGGGCTAAAAGGATAGGAAAAGGGTCTAAGCTAGAGGGATTACCTCTAAGGGAATAATATTATATTATTAATTCCTTAAAAGACTAACGTTTGGGAAATAAACCCAATTACCATAAGTTCCTTTGGGGAGAGGAACGTGCTTCAACAATGCCATGTGTCAGCTTAGTCACATGCAATTATAAGTGGGAATGCTTAATGTTTTGAGATCAGCTGGCCATTCTCCCCACGCACCCACAGAGGCACGAAGGGAACCAGTACCTCCATTGTTGACCTCTTCCATTGTGAACCTCTAAAACCTACAGTTAGACTTGAGTTATCCTATGTATTTCTTGTGAATCCAAGCACACCTGTATTTTTCTAAGCCCATATTGTGTCTTAGTGGTTATTTGTTGTTGTTAATGCAATTCCTTGGCTGAGCATGGCTTGCTACCATATTCTACGTCCTTACCTATTTTGAATTGTTACCATCACTTGTCCGTTAGTCGAATGTTGTTGTTGTATTTTCTTAAGAGATGGTTTGAAGAAGCAAGTTTTCAGGCCTATGCACTACTCTCTCCAGGTGAGAGAGATTTTGTTGTGATTGACGAAGTAGGTTTTCAAGCCTGTGAGCAACTCTCTCCAGGTGAGAGAGATTTTTTTGGGGAAGTGAGTTATCCAGGAAGGATTCCAGTAGCAATTACAGATTTATGAGAATTCCTGATCCAGTCTGTTGTTGAAGCCTAAGGAAAAGGAGGTGTAGCAGTCGATGGACTATTGGACAATGAAGGTGTACACTCCTGCAGTGGGACATGCATGTGGGGAGTGAGAGTCTATGAGATGTGGGCGTAAGTGAATTCTTGGAGGAAATCCTTCCTGTTGTACTATGCATTTCTCATAGCCTCAACCTATACTAGGAATCCCCTTTACCCGGGTGGAGTTTAGTCCCAGCTCGGGGGTGAACCACTGCTAAGAGTGATGAGCAACATGGTCTATGGTTGGGAGGTTCATGAAAGTTCTTCACGCAAATGGTGGTCTTTTGTTAAAATATATGTACCACTTTTATGTTCATTTACATGTTGTTTATATGTACATGTGTTATAATTGATGGGTAATGCTTGTATATGTTGTATGTGTAGGATTATTGTTATTTCCGCATTAATCTATGTATGAACAAAATATGTTGTCTATTTATGTTTATATTTATATGCATATGATAATTATTGTTTCTATGAGCAGCATGGCCTGGTCATTGGTGATCGGGGACGTTACAAAATGGTATCAGAGTAGAAAGATATTCCTCTATGGCATTTCCCGACGTGTTAGGTGGATGGGGACGTTAAAAAATGGCATCACAACCATGGTTTCAATATTGAGCCTGGATGGGCCAGGAAAGTGGAAGTTGAAGAGAAGGTTTGAGAAGGAAATTGTTGTCGAAATGGACAAAATTGAAGTTCATAACCTAGTTTTTGAAACTGAGTCTGAATTAGGCTGTATAAGTAGTTATGGAATCAAAAGATCAGAGAAAAATGTTGTTAAAAATGACAAAATTTGATTTCCAAAGCATTCCAGAGTGCCAAGAGAACACCTTGGCCGTGTTTGGAATCTCATGAGGTATAGCAATTCAAGAATGATTGCAGAGAAAAGAGACTGCAGTAACCGTGGGTTTGGAACCTCGTAAGGTTTGAAGTTGGTTCGTGGGATATGTAAAGGAGAAGGAGGATCCTTCACAACCATCATATCTGGAGAAAGGTGCATGACTATTAACCCCTAAGTACTTTGGACTTCGTGACTTTGGTGAAGTTTATGTGTGATAGAGAAGAAAGGGTCGAAGTCCCGAAGAGGATCTACATCATATATCCATGGGGGGGGAGTGTTTACCATTGGATTTGACCAAGGACGTATCAGAACCGTAGGGCTAAGCCAAGAGAGGAAGGTAAGAAAGTTTAGGAGTTCAACGTTCGGGAGAAACGAGGTATGCTAAGGTGAAATCTATCGAAGCCCGAAGTCTCGAAGTGACATGGTCTACTGACATCACTAGGGATGACGTGGACACATGGGACGTGTGTTTGTCTCATTAAGTTAATAACCTTTGTAAGATAGAAATGCAGTCAGAACATGACATATGTGTGTCCTGCCACATGGCACTTTGGGTGGTGGCACAAGGTAGTTAAACCTGGTGAAGAAGTTATCTAGATTGGGGCTACATTAACTTTGATCATGATCTATCAAGATCGATGGTCGGGAGGCATTATGGAGATAAAAGTTGCGCGAAAAATAATTCTACAAGGTGGTCCCACAATCCAAACCATGGTTTCACAGAAGGGGTACGTGTTAGCATGGGGACAATTGTCAAACGATCGGCGGGTTACTCCAAAACCTCCAACCCATGTCCCCACAGTTTGAAAATTACTAAAGTTGATATGACGTTTTTGGTATTTATTAGTTCAAGCATGGAGACCATGGGCCCCAGTGGAAATGTGGTCTTGATCCCAAGGTCAAGAGGCTTGGTACTCCGGAGGAATTTTTTTGTAGTTGCGTTGAGTCGAGAACTCACAGAGGTCGGATTTAATTTTGACCGTTGATCAAGAGATGGTACGTGGAAACTGATACCACAGTATGGAGACTGGGCACTCTGGAAGGTTGGAGAGTATGTACCTCCCATAACTTTTGAACCCCATAGTTCCATAATAAATCCCAACCATCGGTTGTTGAGGAATATGTGGACCATTGATCCACCCCACTTTGTGAAGTTCACCAATTCGGTGTTCAAGAGAAATAAAGAACGAAGTAGCAAGAGCTTTTGAAGACGGATTTCTGAAGACCCAAAGCTCTCAAGGATTTGGATAAGCACCTATATGATAGCACCAGGACATAGCCCGTGGTCACATGCAGTTGAGGGATGAATAAAAAAGGCTAGTCCCCGAAAACTGTGTTAAATAAGGGAAAAGGGGTTAGGAGGGAAGCCTGTGGGTTTCGTTTGGTTCGAACCTGCATAAAAAGAGGTATTTAAGACCGGGGAACTTTTTGATAGGGTCCAACAAAGATCTAAGAGACATTAGCTCAAAGAAAAGAGATCAACTACACAAGGAATGCATCAGATAAAAAGCACAAGTTTTAAAGGATCATAGCTTTCTGCTCAAAGATCAGAATTGAGAAAGGAAGCAATCATTGGAAAGATCTCGGAAAGAGGATTCCAGGTATTCATCCATATTTGAGGATTGAGTAGCTCAGATCACAAGAAGTCAGAGAGGATATTTTTGGTGACCATAAAAGGAAACGTTTTGCATATAATACCAAAATGGTATATCATGATTCTAGCTAACAAAAATTGTTGTACGTTCGTTTTTAGATGTAATGGTTACATTTAAAAACAAAAAAAAAATTCTAGAGATGTCTACATATCGAAGAAAGAAGGACATAGATGATTCTTCATTTGCATTGAAATATTTAAGAAGTCATTGGATCAAATGTTGGGTTCAATAAGCAACATCGAAACCCTAGATGAAATTCTTGTTTGGGGAAGATAGTCTAGGTGACAATCTTTGCACATCAAATGTGAATGCTAGGTGGAGAAATCCATCTACGATACATGATAGTGCATGAACCATAAGTTCATATGGAGATGAAAATCATGGGAATAAGGAAGGTTTTATGGAATATGAAAGAGTTTAGAGAGAAGATGTGACATATCCAAAGATCAGTCCTACAGATTGGAGGTAGCACCTCCATTATTACTAACAAAGTGTGCAGTGGAAGCATGGCATGAAAGTCATCAAATATGGCATGACAGAAGTTTATTTTTTCAGTCAGGTTGAAAAATTAGATGGGTCAAGTGAGGAGAAAATAATAATTCATCAAGATAATACCAGTGTTGATATGATCAGTCATGGAAAGGCTAAACCAAATTTATTCAAAAAATAAGTTGGTGTTAATTATCCAATGATAGCCAGAGAACATGACTGGAAATATAATTGGGTCATGAAGGAATTGGATCAGAGGGATCCAAGTAATAGGGGAATGATGAAAATTTATATCAGCATAATATGTGGAGGCAAGTATGAAAAGTAGACAAGGAAAAAATCCTAAATGGAGTCAAGTCCATGAACATCCTAAGATAATGGAAGAATAAATCATGAGATAGATATCAAGATAATAGGAATGCATGCCAACGCTCCAGGAAGGAAAGCTAGAATAGTAGAGGATTGTTGATGCACTCCAAAGGTGTGAAGGTATTTAAATAAGAGCATGGAGATATCAAGTCAAGAATAAATTAAAAGTGAAGTGACTTTTAAAGAGAAATCAATAAGGAACTAGGAAGAAGAAAATGGTTCTAAGCATGGTTTTGAATGCAGAGGAGGTGGTACCTGAAAAGAAGCCTTATTAAGTGACATAGAGACATGAGTGACAACCCAAAAGGTTGGAGGTATCACTTGAATCAATGATGGTAAGGTGAAAGAAGTACTTTCAGTTAATTCTATGTAGCTAGAAAAGGATGCATATGTGCATCCTTACAATATTCTAGAGATTGCCTAGGAAAGTCAAGTTTTAGGCTAGTTGGCAAAGGGAAGAGAAGAGTACAAGAAAACCTCAAGTACTAAGAGGAAATAACACTTTCATGTTTTCAAGTGTTTCTAGTGATGTTGTTGCATATGGAAGGAAGCAATAGAAAGATAAAGTGTTGGTTATAAGTCTGATAAAAGAAGCATGAAAGATTCTACTGTCATCATCCATCCAAGTAGCATCAAATTTATTAACAACAATCATGCATGTATGAGTTTTTATTACTCTTATTGCATAATTTATGAAGGAAAATCAGGTAATAATTTTCCCCCGTTTGAATTTTTATGATACATAGGATGGTATTATTTGAATGCATTAACATAAATAAGATACCACTAGATGTGGTAAAGGATTGAGGCATGTTATAGTCATCAAATCTTTTTATCTTTTGAATGCACACACTGACATAGAAGAATGTCATGTTAATTTGGTTATGGGGCAGTAACCAAAGAAAATAAAAGATAAGAACTTGTTATAGGATTGAATTCTAGTAAAGCTTGTCATGTATGAGACCATAACATGGTTGGATATGGAAAAGTATGGATATAGAAAGGTTATGAACCACACATGTACCAAAATATTCCTACCTCTAAATAAAACTTGGATTGCAACCTTTCTGCTAACACTAATGAACACCACATAATTATATTCTTGGTGTAGTGTTTGGGTCAAAAAGGAAGGCATCCAATTGATTGGGAAGACAATAGGAAGTGTGTGGGGAATGTGTCAAGACATTGGCCAGAATTCCAACTCATGGATGGTGAGATAAATGATTGAGATAAAGAGCATTATGTAATTCAATGCAAGGTGCAATGAATAAATATTCATTGAGAATTGCACTCATTCATGGTAAGTGATATAATTGTATACTTAAATGCATTTGTGGAATTTGTTTTGTAAGTACATGCATATATATTATGTCATGGGAATAATTGTTACTAATAGGTGAAATGTTGTTAACCCATGAAGTTGAGGACATTTCAGGAGTTGATAGAAATTGCAATAGGGAAGTTGCAAGTCAAGTAGTCATGTAAGCATTGACTATAGAAACATTTCTTGTTCAGAAGAAAAAAAAAAAAAAGTAAAGAACTTACAGATATTAATTATGAACAGGCATATGAATAGAATGATGAGTCATTCTATTTTATTAATTTTTTTGGTAATTGTGATTGAATCACTACGTGCAAGAAATTCTAATATCACTGCATAAGGTTTTGTACATATTTCAATTGAATTATGATGTACAGTAAATACTGACAATTTGTTGGTTGTATGCAAGATGAAGCATTGCAAGAAAAATGGTATGCAGTTTGGTGCCTATGGAAAACCACAAGGAATTATGCATTCATAATATGGAAACAACCAAGAAGAATTATGAAATAGAATTTCATGTTTTGGGGAAAAGATGAATTCCCTTTGAACTAAGTTTGAGTTTCTAAATAAATTATTTTATGTTTTCTCATGATAACTACATGTGGGTGATGTAGATGAGATGATGTTGATTAAACTTGGAATGTTGACTAAAAAGAGTAGCTCGGGGAAGATGTTGATTGGAGACAATGGATCTTACCCTGTGGATCCCTGGTGGATATGTGTGTGTGTAAAATTCTCCTTGGGTTTCCTTGGAGAAGGATGGAACCCTGGAGGGAGAAGTGTGGGGATAGGTTCCCTGGTATGAGGCCTGGAGGGTACCTAGAGACCTTTGAGGGAAGTTAGAAATCTTGGAACCATGGTTCTCTGAGACTTCCAGTTCTTCCTGTATTGGAGCCCTCAAAGGGGAGTTGAGCAGTCTATGAATTGTTGGAAAGTGAAGGTGCATACTACCTTGGGTTGTACAGGAATGTGGGGAAGAGAGATCGTTGGTTGGAGTGTTGTTGAGGTTTGGTACCTTGGCCTAGACCATGTTGATATTGATTGTGGACCATGGTTATATTAGGATGTCATTTCCCTGATGAATTCATAGCCCATGCTCGAGGGTGATACACTGCTGATAATTTTTCAACAGTGAGATCTAAGGCTGGGTGGAACGTTATGGATCTACATTCAGTCTGTGTTTTCAATAAGGTGTAATTGAAACATGTTATAAGGAACAATGAGTTTAATTGTTTCCTGAAATAGCTCTATGGAATAGAGAAATTGAGTTTCAGCTGCAGTATGAACACCAGAATTGGTGCTTGAAAGTAGAGCACCAGGTGGATAATAGGCTTCCAATAACTAAATCTTGGAGCTTTCTAAATGATTTTCAGTTGTATATGTATAAAAAAGTTTCATTGAGGACAGTGCAAAAATAAGGGGAGGGGATTGTAATATCCCCAGGTAGAACCCCGGTTGTAATTATGAATTGTAAACATGTTTGATAGGCTAGTGAGACGAGTTATAATAAGTCAGGAAGTTTATGTGATGATTAGGCTAGAAATCCTAGATGCAATGGCCAATGAGCCTATTATTGTATATGTGTAAATACTCATATATTTAATATAAATACATCACTGTGTGTAGACCGACCATGATAAAAGAGAACGTGGGACTAAGCTCCACTAGGTAGGGAAAGGGAAGGGGCTAAGAGGCTAGGAAAAGGGGCTAAGCTAGAGGGCTTACCTATAATGGAATAATATTATATTATTAATTCCTTAAAAGACTAAGGTTTGGGAAATAAACCCAATTACCCTAAGTTCCTTTGGGGAGAGGAACAAACTCTGAGTGGAGAGGAATGAGCTTCAAGAGCACCATGTGTCAGGTCAGGCACATGCAATTATAAGTGAGAATTCTTATTGTTTTGGGATCAGCTGGTCATTCTCCCCATGCACTCATGGAGGCGTGGAGGGAACTAGTACCTCCATTGTTGGACTCTTCCATCGTGAACCCCTGAAACCTACAGTTAGACTTGAGGTATCCTATGTATTTCATGTGAAGACGGGAACACCTGTATTTTCTTGAGCCCGTACTATGTCTTAGTGGTTGGTTGTTGCTGCCAATGAATTTCCTTGGCTCAACATGGCTTTCTTCCATATTTTACGTCCTTACCTATTTTCAATTATTACCATGACTTGTGCATTAGCCGGATGTTGTTGCTATATTTTCTTAAGAGATGGTTTGAATAAGTAGGTTGTCAAGCCTGTGCGCTACTCTCTCTAGGTGAGAGAGATTTTATTGTGATTGAAGAAGCAAGTTGTCAGCCATGTGAGCAACTCTCTCCAGGTGAGAGAGAGTTTTTTGGGGAAGTGATTTCTCATGGAGGGAGTCCAGTAGCAGTTACAAAGATGTGAGAATTATTGATCCAACCTGTTGCTAAAGCCTAAGGAAAGGGAGGTGTGGCATCTAATGGACTGTTGGACAATGAAGGTGTACACTCCTGGGGTGGGACAGGCATGTGGGGAATGAGAGTCTGTGAGTTGTGGGTGTAAGTGACTCCTTGGACTGTTGTATTGTGCGTTTCTCATAGCCTCAGCCTATCTTAGGAATCCCCTTTACCCAGGTGGATTTTAGTCCCAACTCGGGGGTGACCCACTGCTAAGAGTGATGAGTAGCGTGGTCTATGGCTGGGAGGTTCATGGAATGTCTACACACAGTTGGTGGTCTTGTATTAAAATATAAGTACCACTTTTATGTTCATTTGCATGTTGTATATATGTACATGTGTTATAATTGATGAGTAATGCATGTATATGATGTATGTGTAGGCTTATTGTTATTTTCTCATTAATCTATTTATGAACAAAATATGATGTCTATTTATGTTTATATTTATATGCATATGATAATTATTGTTTTTATGAGTAGCATGGCCCGATCGTTGGTGGTTGGGGACATTACAGAATGGTATCAGAGAAGAAAGATGTTCCTTTGTGGCGTTTCCCGACGTGTTGGGTGGCTGGGGACGTTACACCTACTTACGACAAGGAAATGTAATCCATTGTGCAATCCTGTCGCCAGCGGAGACACTACATTCTTGGGAAGGAGACAATCATCCTCATTGATCATAAGCCACTGTAGTTCATGCAGACACAAGGGAAGTTGTAGAATGACTACCATCAGAAGCGGTCCACATACTTGCAGTAGTTCCACCTCAACATCAATTATAAAATAAGAATTAGCAACCGATTTGTTGATTGCCTCAACCGACCTCCAATCATGACACTCACCACAGTGCCAGACTCTTTCATCCACGAGACCTCCATATGGCCCCACCTGTATGGGACAGACACTGACTTCACCACCACCTACCAAATGTTGGGCACAAACTCAGTTGTTGCTAATTTCCATCTTCAGGACAGGTTGTTGTGTCGTTTGGGCCATATCTTCATTCCACCAAGCAAGCAAGCGAAGATGATTTGGGAAGCTCACTACAGTCAGGTGAAAGGACACTTTGACATCGAAAAAATAGTGGAATTTATGCATAAACATTTCTACTAGTCGAAACTTCAACAGGATGTCGGCAAGTATATCAGGTCCTGCACCACCTATGTTATTTTCAAACCGACCACTAAGAAACAAGGCATGTACACCCCTATGCCTACTCCTGATAGGCCATGGGAATCCATCTCAATGGACTACATGTCAGGCCTTCCATCCACCAAGAGGGGAAATGACTGCATTTTTTGGTTGTTGATCATGTTTGCACTGAGAGTCACACTCCAACTGCAAGAGGATAAGCCTAGTACCCATAAAAAAAAAGTAAAATGGTTTAAATGATTTTGAGTGGGTGGCTCAGCGAGAATGTAAGGAGAGGAGAAGAGAACAAGTATCACTGCATATCAGTGATGGACCATTGGGAATGGAGTCAAAAGTATGGTGAATAATGAAGCCATTTAAGCTACCTATCAGACAAAGGTTTTATGTGGTGATGAGGAGAAGGAAAACATAAGGTGTCTGAATGATAAACCATAAAAAATGAACAAGGTGACAATAGATCCTCCACTGCCTCAGGAATCAAGAACTTAGAGGGTTTATAACGATCCAGACAAGAAGAAACATAAAATGTCTACTAAACCATGAAATATGGGAAAGATGACAGCAGATCCTCCACCACCTCAGGAATCCATAAATCAGAGAGATTACATCTAGACAAGAAAGAGAATCAGTATGTAAACTAAGAAGACGGTATGATAAAAGAAACTCAAAGGAATCTTCAATAACGTGATATTTAAAATCCCATCCCTTAGGCTTCCAAAATGAAACTTACATAACACTGCTCCTAAAATTCTCTCGGCTCCTCAACCTCTGAAAAACACCCCCCCCCCCTTACAAAACATAAATAGATCTATTTATATCAGCTTAGTTCACAACTTCCATGAGTGTGACCCATCTATCTCACTCAATGCTTCCTTTTGTGCATCCTTCTATTAGACTGTGTGTTCTTTCTCATGTTAGATGTAATCTCCTGTCAGATGAAATATTTTGTCAGGAACAAGCTCCTTGTCAAATGAAAGCTCATGTCAGTATGGACATGCAAGATGAAACCGCCCATGTTGTACCTCGGGCTGACTGCTCTGTCTCTTCGGTCATGGCTCTCACGCTTCCCATTTATGGACTGAGCTAAAGATTCGGCTACCAGTACTCTTCCATAAACTGAATTTATCTTGGTATCAGAGAAGCGATTTGATGAATAGGGTACGACCACACACCGCTCATGGATTGGGCGTTGAATGAGCAGATGGATTCAGGATGCAAAAGTCAACCTTTGTTTATTGGTTGAACTCCCCTTGGGATTGGGGCACGACTTCACTACTAGGATACAAACACATGTTGTTGGTTGATACAACGCTTGTAAGAGCACGTGATTTCAGGGCCGACAAAAGTGGTTTGGACCGACACCGCTTTCGAGCCTAAAATGCATCGTTTTTCACCACGTAGCCACCCCGCAAAATTGCGGTTTGGATTTCGTCCCGCCCTTCGATTTTTAACAACCGCGCAAATTGTGATGTCAAAATGGATTGTCGTCATTGATCTGGACATGGTTTGCGATCTGGGCGCGCCGACTATTTTTATCTCCCTAGCGAAAGTTTCTTCGCCTACTAATTGTGGGCACCTTCCAACTATGTTTAGAGATGGCCCCGAGTTGAAATGTGCAGGGGATTTCTGCCACTATAAATGCATTTTTCTACTTGATTTCTCTCATGGTTGTCACCTATGACCCTGAATAATTTTATGTGATAACATTTGTCTCCACAGGGGAAGGTATGCTCCCTGCAAGTTGCCAAGAATGCGCAACTCCAGTTCCTTAGCCTTTGGGTTGCAGAGTCGAGCTCACATACATCCTACCGAGGACCACAGGATGACATGTACACTACTTTACTTACCAAAAAAAGAAAAGGAACATACATGCTCCAGAAGGAGCTTATTTATGTACAATCCTAGACTAACTGACTTTTTACAATATGCTAGGTGAAAGAAAACTTCCAGCATAGCCACTCAGATTGTTTGGTAATATAATTCTTTTTTTTACTACAAATGATCCACAAATGGTTGGAGGAGTATGACAGTAGAAAGAAAACATGTTTTGGCATTGACAATATATCCAAATGATGATAAGATGAATAATTTTGTAGGCTTCAATGCTTTTGGAAAACTCAACTCCATGTATCCCCTTACAGGGTTAGAAAATAGGTGATAAAACCTACTTTTATAGTTGCTCACATCTGGTTGAATGTTTCTAGAAAGCATAGGTGAGTGAAAGGTTGGTGTGGGCTGCTCATCCACTTCTCCTTGGTATGCTCTGATAACATTTTCTAGCTGATGGTAAGGAATCTGCTCATGTATATCAATGGATGGCTCTTTCTCTTTATCATGCTTATCTTGGTAAAATCTTTTACTTTCACAAGAAGGCTGGATGCTAATGACTTTTGCTTCTAAGAAAAAAAATACCTCAACATATTCATCACTATCTCCATAATGATCAAATAAAGGGGGAGCCTCAAATGACATACCAAGAGGTATCTTCTGCACAACATGAGAAAATTGTTCTTCATTATTAAACACAGGTGGCCTTCATGAGAAGATTCAGCCCAAGAAGCAATATTTCATCGTCATCATATGAGTCAAAAGTAGGTCATTTGTATCTAGTATTTTTAGAGACAGGGCTATACAGAGTATCAACTTCCAGGACAGACTCAATTTCTACACTTTCCTTACTAAGACAACAAACAAAGTTTTCATTTGATGCAGATGAACATGGAAGAGAAAAAATGGATTCATCATCCAAGGCATCTTCTATATCCTCACAACCTTCATAAGAATCAACTATATCTTGAACACAATCTTTATACTCCTCGCAATAGCTATGACAAATTAACTAAGAGGAATAACACTTTTGATAACAAATATTGAAAACTGCATGAAATTGTTCTAGGGAGGAGATGATAGCAGGGGGAAAGGATCGATACCACTCATGAGAATCTCCCTCTAATGAGTACATGAACATATTCATTAATAAATCCTCATGATGTATTCCCCACTGATGCATGAGTTCATGAAACTTAAGCAGATGCTCTGCAGGGTTGTCATCTCTGTGTTCTTTAAATCTGGGAAATAAATCACCCCACTCGTCTATAGTAGGAACAACATTTGGAAAATCAAGAACAAAAGATATATTAAAAGGAGAAAACCTCAGAGCCAAAATGGCTTCCATATGAAAATATGACTTCTTAAAATTGTGGAGTCCCCACTGGATTATTTAATCATGGATTCGCCAGGTGAATGATATGCAGTATGAATGTGTCTAGTCTTTATTCACCATCAAAGATCATATCTAGTCATTTTCGTTCTCCCATGGAAGATATCTTCACTTCCGTTCCCAACAACGACACCATTAATGTTTTCACTAAGAGTCACCCTCCGACTGCAAGAGGATAAGACTAGTACCCATAAACAAAAGTAAAATGGATTAAATGATTTTGAGTAGGTGGCTCAGTGAGACTGTAAGGAGAGGAGAAGAGAACAAGTATCACTGCATATTAGTGATGGACCATTGGGCATGGAGTCATAAGTATGGTGAATAATGAAGGCATTTAACCTACATATCATACAAAGGTTTTATGTGGAGATGAGGAGAAGGAAAACATAAGGTGTCTGAATGATAAACCATAAAATATGGGCAAGATGACAATAGATCCTCCACCGCCTCAGGAATCCAGAACTTAGAGGGTTTATAACAATCTAGAAAAGAAGAAACAAAAAGAGTTTGTTGAACCATGAAAGATGGGAAAGATGACAAAAAATCCTCCAACGCCTCAGGAATCCATAAATCAGAGAGATTACATCTAGACAAGAAAGAGAAACAATATGTAAACTAAGAAGATGGTATGATAAAAACAACTCAAAGGAATCTTCAATAACATGATATTTACAATGTCATCCCTCATGCTTCCAAAATGAAACATACATAGCACTGATCCTAAAACTCTCTCAGCTCTCTAGCCTATGAAAAACACCCCCCCCCATAAAAAACATAAACTGATCTATTTAAATCATCTTATTTCACAACTTCCAGGAGTGTGACCGGACTATCTCTCTCAATGCTTCCGTCCGTGCATCCTTCTGTCAGATTGTGTGTTCTTTCTCCTATTAGATGCAAGCTCTTGTCAGATGAAATATTTTGTCAAACGCAAGATCCTGTCAAATGAAAGCTTCTATTAGATGCAAGCTCCTTTTCATACGCAATCTCCTTTCAGTATGGACCTACAAGATGAAACTTCCCATGTTGTACCCCGAGACGATTGCTCTGTCTCTTCGGTCATGGCTCTCATGCTTCCCATTTATTGACTCAGCCGAGGATTTGGCTACTAGTCCTCTTCCATTAATTGAATTTATCTCGGCATCAGAGAAGTGATTTGACGAATAGGGGACGACCACACACTGCTCATGGATTGGGCGTTGAATGAGTAGATGGATTTGGGTCGTAAAAGTTAGCCTTTGTTTATTGGCTGAACTCCCCTTCAGATCAGGGAATGACTTGACTACTAGGAGATGGCCACATGTTGTTGGTTGATATGGCGCTTGTAAGAGAACCTGATTTTGGGGCCGATGAAAGTAGTTTGGACCCACACTGCTTTTGGGCCCGAAATGCACCATTTGTCACCACGTAATCACCCCACAAAGCCACAGTTTGGATTTTGGCCTGCCCTTCATGTTTTAATGACTGCGTAGCTTGTGGCACTGAAATGGCTTGTGGCTGTTGATCTAGCCATGGTTTGCAATCTAGGCACGCCGCCTATTTTTAGTGCCCCCGCCAAATTTTGTTTGCCTGTTAATTGTGGGCACCTTCCAACTATGTTTAGAGATGGCACCGAGTTGAAATGTGCAGGGGATTTCTACCACTGTAACTACATTTTTCTGCTTGATGTTTCTCATGGTTGTCACCTGCGACCCTGAACAATTTTATGTGATAACAGATCACTTTTCCAAGATGGAAATTCTGGCCACCTACAAGAAGAGAATCAAAGTAGAGGCCACTGCCAATCTCTTCTTTGAACGACTATGGGTACATTTTTTAATCCCACAAACCATCATCTCAGATCAGGACAATTGGTTCCTCAACACATTATGGTTGAGCCTCTGGTCATTGTTGGACACCAAGCTCACCCAATCCACTGTCTTCCACCCCCAAACAGATGGCCAAACTAAGGTCGTCAAGTATATGATCATGCATATCCTACGCATGTACAATTCCAAGCACCCCCACACATGGGATGGGATTCTTCCCTATGTCTAACATAGCTACAAACGAGCCCTACATAGCTCAACTAGCCACATCCCCTTTCAGGCGGGGTTGGGATTCCAACCATTGGGCCCCATGGATGTTGCACTACCCCCGACGACAACCTCAGTGAAATCATCACTTGTGCCACCTGAAGCTGACAAAACAACTTGGTTTATTTAGCGGATCCATCACATCCGCCAACGGGTTTAGGATATTTTACATAAGTCCAATGCCAAGTACAAGCAACGCCATGATCAACACCGGGTGCCACATAAGTTTCAGGTGTTTGAAAAAGTTTGGTTTCACTTGCAGAAAGAACACTTTATGTAATGTCCCTTTCCAAATAGGAGCTCCAGAGAGGAGGCTTAATGGTCTAAACCACCCTGTTAGACTATAGCCAGGGCCAAAGAGGGGTAAACAGGGTTACTAGAGGTCACTCCAGTCACAGGTGTTATATTCGGAAAGTGACATTAAGCTAAAAAGGGTTAAAATCACTTTTAAGTCATTATGAACTAAAAATAAAAGTCAACAGTGAATTAGGGTTTCAATAGTGATTTAGGGTTTTGGAAGTCAATAGTGAATTAGGGTTTCAGCATGATTTAGGGTTTTGGAAAGCTATAAAGGAAGGGTCGGCAACCTAATTCATCATTATGTAAATTATGACTTGTCATTGAGGAGAAGAGGTGCATCTCAGGAGAGATAGTTCAGTGTATTCCAGGAGGAAGACACTAGTTGGCTGATTTCGGTGTTGAAAGACACACCTTAGTCATTGGGAAGATCATCGAGGTCTTACATCATTCTTCATTGATTCCACAGTGCTCCCATATTCCGGGTATTATCTTTTAGTTGCTTATTTCTATTCCAGCTAAGATCCTTTTGTCTTTTGATATAGCCGAGTGTTGTTGTTTTATTCAGCCGCAGTTGCTTATTTGTATTATGGATAAGATCCTTTGTCTGTTGATCTAGTCGAGTATTGTCAGTTTATTCAGCCGTATTCGGCCATTCTGTAATCCATAGAGATATCATAATACAAATTTTACAATCCCTTGTCGCGTTTATTATTTGTATGATCATTTATATGCTATAAACCTTTGATCCTACACACACATTAGCAGTGTTTCCTAGACTAGCCAAGTCAAGAACATTACAGTGGTATCAGAGATTTATTCCTGCCAGCCTGTGACTAAAGAAAATGAGTGCAGCAAAAGACCCAGAGGGCCAGGAACACGTAGGTGACGAATATGTCACTTACAACAGGCATCAAGAAAGAAGGCATAGGCTTGATTTTCCCCCTTTTCCTCCTAGCTCAGAGGAAGAGAAAGAGGCACACGGAGAAGCAGAGAGAAGGGAAAAGCGTGAGGCTAAGCACGAGGATGAGAGGATGCTAGGAGACATATATGAGCAACCAGAAGGCAGTGGTAAGGCCCCGTATATCCAGAGGCATCTTTCATGCAGGTTATCAATGATATGTTAGCTATTCAATATACCATGTCTCAGTCCTTGGCACAAGTGGTTGATAGATTGGCTAGAGTGGGCACCCTAGATACACATATCCTGCATGCAGCACAGGGGAACTCAGGAGTAGGTAGTAGACCCCAGTCACCCTCTCGCACATACACCTCTGCGAGTAGGATTCTCAGACCCTTATTTCCCATTTTCCAGAGGGAACCCCGATAGCAGCACCACCACCGATAGCACAAAGGCCACCCACTCATGCTGATGACATTGTAGAGTATAGGAGGGAGTACGCAGCATTGGGTTGTGACTTCCATCAGGACATGACCTTAGTCAAGTACTGTGGACTCAGAATCAAGAACCGCCCCAGAGAGCTGCAGAGGGTAGGACCGCAACAACAACATGGGCATAACCTCGATTTCATCTGAAAAGTTGGGAAACTCACCATCCCTTATTTCGACAAATCGTCCAAATACACCGCCAAAGCTTGGGTACAAAAGCTAGACATGTATTACAAGCTCAACCAGATGATCGATACAGAGGCCATCAGTTTCACGACCTTACACTTGGAGAGTGAGGCACACGAGTGGTGGTATCATAGACTGGTGACATTGGGTCACAGTCGCATCACCTCCTATAGGGAGTTTACAGATAGGCTCATGGACAGGTTTGACAGGAAGGATCCTAAGATACACTTCAGGGATCTAGCCCAGTTGAGACAAACTAGCACAGCAGAGGCGTTCATCACAGAGTTTCAGTGGGTAGTCGTGGCAATCAAAGATATATCAGATCCCAATCTGATCATGCTACTCACAGAAGGACTCACAGAGCCATTGAGAGGATGGGTGAAGGAATACAAGCCTCCCACTTTACAGGATGCCATCCTTCACACTCCAGATATGGCAGACTCAGTGCCAAAGACTAAAACTTTCTCCAAACCATTTGTGCCCCAGAGGGATCGATACACGAAGCCATTCTAGAGAGAATGGAAGGGAAAGGAGAAGTTGGATGATGAGACTAGGTGATAGCTTATGAGGAAGAAGCTTTGCTTCGGCTATAGAGATCCTTGGGTCCCAAGCCACAGGTGCATGGGCAAGGGAGAGATTCATTATATTGAGGTAGTAGCAGATAGCGTGGACAGTGAGGAGGAGGAGCAGGACAGTGGATCCACTAGTTCATAGGAGGAGTCAGCACCAGCAGAGGAGCAACCTCCACGTAGACCACCGACATCGGTAAGAGCCCATCCTCTAGTAATCCCACAACTGCCAGAACATGCTAACAAGAGGAAACCAACAAAGGGAGGTGTCATAGAGACCCTTTCTAGTGTTCCCAGGTATGATACCCTCTGTATCAGAGGGATTATTTAGGGGCAATAGGAACTCACCCTGATAGATGGTGGGGCCACCCACAACTTCATCGACACTTCACTAGTATTGAGACGGGCACTTCAGACAGAGGAGTTTGAGGAGTTTGATGTTGCAGTAGCAGATGGCCACATAGTGGAGTGTCTAGACAGAGTTCCAAAATTAGAGATGAAGTTAGGAAACTACATAGTGAGAGACACATTTTATTTGGTTGACCTGCCAGACACAGATGTGGTGTTAGGAGTTCAGTGGATGATTACCTTGGGAAAAATCACTACCAACTACCAAACCTTGGAAATGGGATTCAGAGATCAGGATGGGAAGAAGGTTTTTCTAAGAGGTATGTCGAAAGGATCACTCAAGACAGTTTCAACCAAGAGGATGGAGAGGATATTTAGACATGGGGAGGTAGCATATGTCACATAATGCTTGATCACTACTTAGAAGGATTCGAAATGTCGACAACAATACCATACAGAGATCAAGAATTTATTGGGAAGACATCAGCAGGTCTTTGAGCAAATTCCACCAGGGAGACCACCTAACAGGGGGTTTGAGCACACCATTGAGTTGGAGGAGGGGGTCAAACCTATGATCACCCCCCCTATCGTCATCCTAGGAGGTTCAAGGATGAGATAGAGAAGGAAATCAAGGAATTTTTGGTGATGGGACACATCAGACTGAGCAATAGCCCATTTGCTTCTTCAGTTGTCTTAGTTCTGAAGAAGGATGGCACCATGAGGATGTGCATTGGTTACCAAGCCTTGAACAAGAAAACCATCAAGAACCAGTACCCTATCCCACGCATTGAAGAGTTGATGGATGAACTGCATGGGGAAGTTTTCTTCTCAAAAATTGATCTACGCTCTGGATATCATCAGATCATCATCTAAGAGAAGGACATAGAGAAGATGACATTTCGATGTCATTTTAGACACTTTGAGTTCTTGGTTATGCCATTTGATCTAACTAATGCACTTGCTACATTCCAATATTGCATGAACCATATATTCAGGGATCAGTTAAGGAAATCAATCTTGTTTTTCTTCGACGACATCTTGATCTATAGCCGGTCATGGCAATAGCATATGAGGCACCTGGATGAGGTATTGAGCATCATGGAGGCACAGTCATTATATGCCAAAGATTCCAAGTGCGAGTTCAATATGACAAAGCTGCTTTACTTAGGTCACATCATCAGTTCACAGGGGGTACAAGTGCACCAAGAGAAGATCATGGCCATTCTGGATTGGCCGACGCCCAAGAACGTGATAGAATTGAGGAGCTTCTTAGGGTTGTGCAGCTATTATAGGTGGTTCGACCTGGGTTTTTCTCAGCTTGGAGCACCGCTGACAGATCTTACAAAGCATGGGGCCTTCATATCGACCACGAAATCATAGGAAGCCTTTGATCACATGAAGGAAGTCATGGACACTTGTCTAGTGTTGGTACTACCAGACTTCACCTTGCCATTTGTACTAGAGTGTGACGTATCTGGCGAAGGGATCAGTGTAGTTTTGATGCAGGGACGACACCCCATTGTATTCAAGAGAGAAAAGCTTAGTCAACTTGAGAGGTTGTACTCCATTTATGACAAGGAAATGTTGGCAATCATGCATGCCTTGACCAAGTTCAGACAATATTTGGTGGGAAGCAAATTCGTGGTCAAGACCGATCACAACAGTTTGAAGTATTTTCTCGATCAAAAGGACCTCAGTGAGCGCCAACAGAAATGGGTGACGAAGGTACAAGCATTCAACTTTGACATAGAGTATGTCAAGGGGAAGAACAACATTGTGGCCAATGCACTATTGAGGAGACCTGCAACATGTTCTTTGATGGAGATTTCAGCAGATTGGAAATCCCACTTGTTAGTGGAATATTCCAAGAACAAGTTCGCTTGTGAGGTGATGGATGGGAATATACAAGATGACCAATATAGGGTCATTGATGATGTCATATTTTACAAGGATAGAGTCTACTTAGTGCCAGATTTAGGGCTTAAGAAGAATATTCTCACCTCAGTTCATGATTCACCTCTAGCAAGCCATCCGAGGTTTTTCAAAACCTACAGATAGATCAGAGAGAGGTTCTCATGGAAGGGACTCAAACAAGACGTTATGAGACACGTCAGTGAATGTGTGACTTTCCAACAGAACAAGTCAAAGCATGCTCTTCCAATAGGGCTACTTCAGCCACTCCCCATTCCAGAGAAAAAATGGGAGAGTATATCTATGGACTTCATCATAGGTCTACCCAAGGTCCAGGGTAAGGACTGTATCTATGTAGTGGTCGACAGATTGACCAAGTTTGCTCACTTCTACGCCATACCGACAGAGTATAGAGCAGTTCAGGTAGCTGAGCATTTCTTCAGCGAGGTCTTCAAACTTCATGGGTTGCCGAAGAACATCGTCAGTGACAGGGACAGTCGGTTCATAGGGACATTTTGGAGAGATTTGTTTTGGTTGGTGGGGACAAAGTTGACACCTAGCACCAACTATCACCCTTATATAGATGGGTAGACCGGGATTTTCAATAAGTGGGTTGAAGGGTATTTGAGGAACTATGTAGGAGGACAGTAGAGAACGTGGGTAAAGTGGTTACATTTAGGAGAACATTGCTACAACACCACCTTCCACATGTCCATTGGTATGACACCCTTCCAAGCATTGTACGGATATGATGCTCCCACTTTGGTAGACTTGGTATTTAGGGAGAGTAGAGCTCCCAAGGCCAATGATTGGATCATAGAGAGTCAGGATATTCTCAAGTTGTTGAAAGAGAACCTGCAGACGATGCAAAACCGATAGAAGATAAGTGCGGATAGGCACAGGATAGAGCGCATATTTGAGGTTGGAGATTTGGTTTTCTTGAGACTTCAACCCTACAGGCAATCATCTCTAAAGAAGAGTGGGGCTGAGAAGCTCAAGCCCAGATTTTATGGTCCTTACAGGATCATGTGTTGACTAGGCGAGGTTGCTTACAAGCTAGAGCTTCCAGAGGGGAGAAAGATTCATAACGTGTTCCACGTGTCTTGCCTAAAAAAGGAAGTGGGACAATTCATTAGCACATCAGAGGAGCTTCCCCCGTTGGATGAGGAGGGACAGTTGGAGTTAGTTCTGGAGGAGGTTTTGGAGTTTTAGGAGAGGAAACTGAGGAGTAGTTTCATCAGAGAGTGTTTGATCAGATGGAGAGGGCTTCTAGTAGAGGACGCTACTTGGGAGAACGAGCAGGTGTTGCAGCACCCTGGACTGGTATTGCTTGAGGATAAGCAATTTCGGGAAGGGAGGACTGTAATGTCCCTTTCCAAATAGGAGCTCCAGAGAGGAGTCTTAATGGTCTAAACCACCTCGTTAGACTATAGCCAGGGCCAAAGAGGGGTAAACAGGGTTACTAAGGGTCACTCCAGTCACATTTGTTATATTCAGAAAGTGGCATTGAGCTAAAAAGGGTTAAAAGCGCTTTTAAGTCATTATGAGCTAAAATAGAAGTCAACAGTGAATTAGGGTTTCAACAGTGATTTAGGGTTTTGGAAGTCAACAGTGAATTAGGGTTTCAACATGATTTAGGGTTTTGGAAAGCTATAAAGGAAGGGTCAGTAACCTAATTCATCATTATGCAGATTATGACTTGTCATTGAGGAGAAGAGGCGCATGTCAGGAGACATAGTTTAGTGTATTCCAGGAGGAAGACACCAGTTGGCTAATTTCGGTGTTGAAAGACACACCCTAGTCACTGGGAAGATCATCCAGGTCTTCCATAATTCTTCATTGATTCCGCAGTGCTCCCATATTCCAGGTATTATCTTTTAGTTTCTTATTTGTATTCTGGCTAAGATCATTTTGTCTTTTGATCTAGCCACAGTTGCTTATTTGTATTCCGGCTAAGATCCTTTGTCTGTTGATCTAGTTGAGTATTGTCAGTCTATTCAAACACATTCAACCATTTTGTAATCCACAGAGATATCATAATACAAACTTTGCAGTCATTTGTCGTGTTTATTATTTGTATGATCATTTATATGTTGTAAACCTTTGATCGTACACACACATTAGCAACATTTCCTAGACTAGCCAAGTCAGGAACATTACACCTTACAAGGCCCCATCAAAAGCTTCACACACTCTGAAATGGGTTGTACACCATCACCAAGGTTGTGGGTGATAATTCTTTTGAGCTCAACATTCATGATTTCCTTGGCATGCACCCAATGTTCAACGTGGCTATCCTTCGACCATATTTCCCACCATTATTGGACACCTCATAGATAACAAAGCAATTGACTGCATGCAACAGGCATCTAGTGATCATATTGTGGACACACATGTCAAGGGAACTCGACATCAAAGGATCCAACTTTATTGATTTGTCAAAGTAGGGCAGCTCCTGCACTAAGGCAAGTGGCTTACCCGGGGCTAAATTCAACAAAATTTTCCTTAGCTGATGGGGGAACTCAATGCAATGGAGACCATTTATTGCTAATGAGGGATTATTGATCCAAATGGAGGTTGGCGACCTCCCACCTATTCCAACTAGTTTATTTTGGTAGTTTTCCAGTTTGGCATTTTTTTCATAGTTTTTGGGTCCCTGCCTTTCGAGGTCATTTTGAGGCCCTAAACAACATTTTCAAGGATCACCACAATCAAAATATAGAAAGAGTTTGATTCTGATGGAAACATGTGTAGTCCTCAGATAGGCCTTTCGAGCGATCTATCGTGTGCCTAAAACGGAGATCGTATGCAAAAGTTACAGCCCCAGGAAGTTGATATACTAGCTTAACCCAACGGTGCCCACATGACTTTTGGTGCTTCATCTCCTAGAGTTAGGCTTTTGGATTTCTAGGATTTTGGCATTCATGCTTATTGTAAAAAGGCCTTAAGAGCCTCATTATAGTCATCTTCTTGTGAATGAGCGCAACTATCACATCTCTTCTCATAGATAAGCCGCCACCATTCCAACAAGCTTGTTTTCTGCAACATTTTACAGTTTCATCTTATTTCCTTATTGAATAGAAACTAGTTTTATTATATCTATGTTATTCTATGTTAAACATCTTTTAATAATCTATATTCATTTCGTTCTTCTCATAAAATATGGATCATGGCATTTCCCTAGTTTAAATGCATAGATTCCTTTGGTTATGAGCAATGCCACGTTCCTCCTGTAAGTTGATAGATTCCTTGGCATGGTCATAAATATTTGGTATCTTTTTAACCTATCTTGATTGTGAAAAAACCTCTTGGCACCATGTGGAATATGCTGCAAGGGATATGCAAGTGACAATGGCGAATTAGTTATGAGGCTACTATAATTAATTTGGAAAAATGGATTTGCATATGTGGGTCCGTGGAAATTTTCTCTCGAGCTATTAAAAATGTATTTGGACCCTTTAAAATATTCCTTGAGTCGCTATATCATTTGAATTCATGGCATCTTTAATTTAACCATTCCCAAACTAGATCCTTGACTATTGTTCATCCCTTTAGATCCATGGCTTGAAAGAACATGATTGATCACTTGAGAGAAAGCGATATCTTCAATTGAACTCTTCAAATCAAGTAACTATTTGATGCCCATTAATTCTCTACTAGGATATTCAATATTATGTGTTCTATGGTGACAACACTAGTTCTGTAGAAATTTCTTGGGCTCATGAGAACCTCGTAACCGGGGTTTATGGTTCTACACAAACTATTACATAGTATCAATAATAAATTGTATTCGAAGCAAAGGAATATATGGTGATTATAGTTCTTGGATCCATAGCATGTGAACCTTTAAAGTAATATCATTTAACAACTTTTCCACACATGACTCATTACTTCAAAAGTAAATACATAATACACTAATTCTCCCTAATGTTAATCATTATCCAATTAAGTACTAATAAATGAAATTGGAAACACCTTAAACATAGATCCTGCATATGAGCATTAAAATGGGCTAATAGAGGATTAAAGGTAAACAAAAAAAATTAAAAATAAGGAAAAGAGGATGTCAAAAGTTATCAATTCTACCACACATCACCTAGAACATGTAAGGAAATGTGATTCTTGGGCCTGTTTCAGGACATTAAAGATATCGTCCATTTGTTTTCGCAATTGCTTGAGAGGTTCGATCTTGACTTCTGTGATCTCATGGTTTAGGAGATCTCTATATTCTATAGGAATGTGAGGCATTATTTTCGGATGCATCCTTGACCTCTATAATATTGTTTAAAGAATCCATACTATAAGGGTGTCCAAATAATGTATGGTTCGCAGTGGCTAGCACACACCCTTTATGTTGGTCTACATCCAAGATCCAAGTCGGTATGTGTTCGGACAATACTAAGGATAATCATTCCTGACTTTACCCAGAAATGGGGTATTAAAGAATCCATATTATAAGGGCGTCCAAACAATGTATGGTTCGTGGTGGCTAGTCGTGGTGGCTAGTTAAAGGGTGTTGATCTAGCTTCAAGATATTGGAATATAGAGGAATGAACATAATGAACGTTGTGGTTAGGGTATGGGTGTTTTAAGGTTGAGACATAGGATGTCTTATTTAAAAGAATAAAAGTAAACAAAGAAGAAAAATATAAAGGATTTGGGACAAATAGTATATCCCTTATAGATCGTAGTAAAAATACGAAAAAAATAAAGGTGTATAAGGAGAAGGGTAGGTACACAATATATATTTCATTCACAAATAACTCACTTAAACCATAAATAAAACATTACATTTCATTTTTTGTAGTTTTATAAATAATTTAGCTACTAGGATATTTAACTGCCCTGATGAATACTATGATAGAGGCAAGAATTTTCGTGGAAATCAGCCGAAATATGGCTAGGTGTTAGTTAAACATTCTATTTTTTGGGTTTTCTGGTAAGAATTGGTCGGAATCTGGTGATGTAAATTTGGAGAAAATCTCTATTTTCTGTTGTTTAAATTGCATTTTTGAATGTATAAATGGATTCAACGTGCTGAAAAACTCCTAGAGCACTCGAATCATATAAACTTAGTCACTCAAATCTGTAGATCCAATCATTGAGCACCGGATTTGGGACAAAATCAAACAAAAATAGTGACAAAAAAAAACCCAAAAGGTAGAACGTTTAGACTATTGAAGGGTTGCATGGCAACGCAGTCCCTGCAAAGTTAGTTGAGAAATACATGTTGAACAATGAGACTTAATATAACTAAATGCACAAGTAATGAATATTTTTTGTCAAAAGATAATAATTGAAAGTTGTTTGTTATTCAAAATGTATAATGAACCCTATGTTTAATAGAACTATAATATTCATAAATATAATAATAAATAATATATTAGATAATAAATATAATATTGTATAATAATAAATATATAGTACAACTTTTTATATTTAGATGTGGTGATTGGTGAAATTTATTGATTATGTAATTAATTTTACATATTGAAAGACCTGAATGGAGCAATAACACTTCAATTCTATCAACTAATTAAAAATGAGAAACACAAATATTTTTATTATATTCAAAAATATATATTTGTTTTCCTATATTAAAGATTACATTGCATACACAAATTTATGGTAAAAGACAAATTAATGTCACATCAATATCATATCAAAAACAAACTCATTACTATAGTCCAATGAGAAAATGACAGAAACAATAAGTCGCGGTAGTCTTCCTTCCACGTGCCTTCCAGCATCATAACTACAATGAGTGAATGAGTGCGTGCATGCGTCATCGACCATAAAATTCATTTGCGTTTGCGTTCTGACGTCAACCATTACATTTTGATGGACAGCTGTTTGGTATCGAAATGTTCTTTCCATGTGCGGTCCCGCATTAAAGTACAAGGACTGCGTGTATGCGTCATTATCCATTGAATTCAATTGCGTTTGCGTGCTGACGTCAACCGTGCCATCAATTCATGAAAGAAAAAAAAAATCTACCAAACCAGGACACTATACCTATAACAATTATATTTGTGTACACTTTGGGACAGTTTTTGGGTACACTTGACAATCTGGGACAGAGTTTTAGAAGTCTTTGAGTAGTAAAATCAATCACAGTAAAGTGTAATATGTTGGTGTTTGGTATTGTCATCAGGGATCGATTCGGATGTTGTCATTGTAAGAAAAAAAAAAAGCATTAAATGTATTGAACATCTTATAAATATCCTTTTAGTGCTTTATAGAGATGCGTTATATTATTTTCCATCAATTTCATATAAAAGGGTAATATATTATTCTCTGCGAACGAGTTTAAAATTAAAAAAAATGATTGTGAATTCTTTAGATAAGATGTTTACAGTATAAGTTGTCTCTAAAAGTGTTCATGAATTAGTGTGAGAAGTATTTTGAGGTATAGTGATGTTTTGTTGTTTTTGTTAAATTTAAGTTTGTTATAAAATATGTAATATATATTTTGAAGTTTAATAAATTAATTTTGGTTTTAGTGAATGTAAATAATTATTTATTATCATGCATTTCAAATTTACTAAAATGATATTTATAATATTCAAAAACATTTAATAATAGTTTGAAAGAATATTAATATTTTAATATAGGAATATTAATATTCTTATATTAAATTTAAGGTTTTTTATTAAAATATTATATATATATATATTTAAAGTTTAAAATTAATTTTGGTTTCAATCGATATTAACCATCGTTATTATTATCATCAATTTTAAAATTTATAAAAATATTTATAATGGTCAAATACTTTAATAATAATTTGAAAGAATACCAATATTTTATATTGTTCCCTATAACAAATAAAATGTAACATTTATTTAAATTTTTGTTTTTACCTTTATATTTTAAAGTTAAGTATTGTGAATCTATTTAAATAAAATCTAATTCATTTTTTAACATTTTTATGTAAAGTTTTTTTAAACATATTTTTAATCAAAAATAAAAAATATTAAAAATTTACAATTTTTTTTTTAAAAGATTATTATCCAATATTTTTTTTCCTAATTAAAACCATGATTTTAACTTATCCGTATCAAAAGATTAATTCATAATAACCTTCTTTTCAAATTTTATCTATGATTCGAATCATAAACTTTTGGAATCCTTCTAATGGTTTACCTACATTCCCTTGCTCGGCATGATCATGTAAACAATGTAATCCTTACTTACATTCCCCTTGGCATGATCATCATGTAAACAATGTAATCATTCTCTACTAAGGGTGTTTTGTTAAATAAAGGATTTATTTGGTTGGCAGTGGAAGGCAAGATGCTCACTTAGGATATCTTATAGTCTAGAGGTAAAGAAGGTCATGGGTTATGGTATTTATGTAATCAAGATTCAGAAACTATCGACCATCTATTTCTTCACTATCCTTTCACACAGTCCGTTTGGAACAAGGTAAGATTAATACATGGATATAAAACTTAGTGGTTTGGTGTTACTCTAGCAAAAGGCTTTAAGAATTGGTATGAGGATAAGTCGGTCCCATCGACTTTGGCTACACTTATTTGATGGAACATCTAGAACGAAAGGAACTGAGCCATTTTTTAGGGGAGCACACCTTCTCATCCTGTGGTGATCTATAAATCCCTTGCACAACATCTCGGCAATGAGGCTCAAAAAAAGGATAAACTTCTAAGGAGTGTTATGTTACAGCAGCATAACAACCTTTCGATTGCATTTTTTTATGGGATTGCCCAACATGATGGATTATGTTGTGGAGCGGGTGGAGTTATAAAATTTCCAGATTATTTTGTGACAAAATGGGCATACAATTGCAGCAGAGGAACTAATACAAAAGCTGAACTTTTGGGTGCAAGGGCTACCCTTGTTATGGTTTCACATCTTTCAGTCAATTGCTTACAAATTCTAGGCGATTCCAAAGTAGTGATT
Source organism: Picea engelmannii (assembly GCA_009831015.1). Classification (NCBI taxonomy): domain Eukaryota; kingdom Viridiplantae; phylum Streptophyta; class Pinopsida; order Pinales; family Pinaceae; genus Picea; species Picea engelmannii. Next base: position 185,569 of record ML783071.1, read on the forward strand.
GATTGGTTATCAAATAGAGGCTTTCTCAAAGGTTGTGCTATCGAGGGATGGAAAGACAGGATAAAGGACATGGTTAAAGGCTTCGCCTTTATCAAGTTTGATCATATTCCTAGGGACTTCAACAAGGATGCAGACATCCAATCAAAACAAACACGTGGAGAACTAGAAGGAAGCATTGTGTTCTATCAATGGACCAATGCGGGGCAAAGGAGAAATATTAACTTCCTTTAGTATTGCGGTCTTATTTATTTTTTTTGTTTGTCCTTTGTTTTTTGTTGATATGTGTATGGCACTTTTCATCTGCAAGCTCTAAGGAATCCTTTTTGTAGTAGATATGATTACTATTTGAGCTGGCCTCGGTTATCGCTCATAGTCATGATCGAGTGTTTTGTTTGGTTTGAGTATGTAATTTTCCAATCCAATTAGGGGAACAATATGAGCCTAGTTATAGAGGCAAAGATGTAAAAGAATTATATTACTAATATAATTGAGATAATTTTTCTATTGGAAAAAATGGTGTTTTGTTAAATTCAATATATATTGAAATATATGATATGCATTCTCAAATAGAATGATATATATCCATGATATATGGTACCAATACACTACCGCATGCCCATTAATTGTGTACATAAACTAGCTATTAAGAGTGTAAATGCACAACCATTTAATTACTAAGAAATAATTTTATTTCTAGAGAGATGCTCATTAATTGTGTACATAAACTAGCTATTAAGAGTGTAAATGTACAACCGACGGGAGGATGGAACGAGACGAAATGCCAATGCGGCTAGGGCCCAAACCCTAGCCGTCATCGCTCTGATTTTTGTTTGCAGGGACGCTGAGCTTCGTTTGCAGCTGCTGATCCAGGCTCCCATCGCTCTCTCAGCATACAGGGCGCGACTCGGCGTTTCCAGCGCGTCCCTCCTGCGCACGCGCGATCTGGAGCAGTGGTAGCCTCTGGTGGTCGCCACCCTGCCAAGATGGCTCCAAATCCGACTGCCGAGAACGAGGAAGATCCTTTGGAATCATTCAAAGCATTAGTTCGCTCGGCAGGACCTAAATCCAAGCCTTCTCTTCCGTCTAAGTTTGTTAAGAAGATGGAGGAGATCCCATCTCTGGAGCTTTCTCCAGAGGATCCTTGCAACCTTGCCCTCTATCTGGCAAAAAAGGCCCTCATCGGAAAGTTTACGGGGTTATGGCCCAACCCCAAAACGGTGGAGGAATGGATTGATGAACGATGGAGGCCGCTGATTCAGGGAAGAGTTACTCGGAGTGCAGTAGGAAGGGTTTTTTTTGTCTTCAGTTTCTCAAGGAAAGAGGACCGTGATCTAGTTTTCAGATCTGGACCCTATTTCATGGGGTCGAGAGGACTGTTCTTAGCCCCCTGGACTCTTGACTTCAATCCCGGAGTCGATATCACCGTAGCCCCTGTTTGGGTTAGGCTGCCTCACCTCTCGATACATCTCTGGGGGAAAAGCTCTCTAGAGGACATTGGAAACAAGCTTGGGCATTTCCTGGACAATGTGGAACCGAAAGGGGAACAGTTTACTTGCGCTCATATTTGTGTTGAGGTTAACCTTGAGAAAGTCCTACCGGAAGCCATCAAGCTCTCCCTGGGGGAATGGTGCCATATCCAAGAGTTGGACTACGAGCAGATCCCTTTTAAGTGCCTCCGGTGCCATGCATATGGTCATTTCGCAAAAAGATGCCCCAAAGTCTCTGAGGAGCCGGGACCAGTCAAAGAAGATGATTTTCAGCCAGTATCTAACCGACGAAGGCAACCAAGGCGAAAGGATTCGCTACCCCAGGCTCCAAAGGCCACTCATGCAGCAGAGGCAACTCTAGAAAATAAAAACAGCTTTGATGGGCTAAAGGAAGATGAAGCCCTAGATCCAGAAGCAACAAAAGGGAAGGAAGATCCTCCGGCAGATGAAAGCCTTCCGGACTCCACCCCCCCAGGCCCAGTAGCAGCGAGAGAATTTCGGGCTTCAGATCCGGATCCCTCTGCCTCGGCAGGCCTGACTGTTTCAGTCCCATCTAGCGATTCTGTGGAAACTTCTGAACCTGAAGACAATTCAGTCCCGTCTCCACCCCTTACCCGAGGACGAAAGACCAACAAAGCGCGCAGAGAAAAGGAGGCGGCCTCCAACATTTCTTCAGGCTCTCAGAAACGGTTGGATCCCTTCTTTAAGAAGAAAATTCCACCCCCCTCCGGTTAATGTTTTGCTGCTGTCTTCTATTATGCTCACAGTTTGTGAGAATTTACTCATGTATGCAATTTTTGCCATTTTATCGAATTAGCTCCAGAAGAAGATGGGATTGGTATCCCAAGACATCCACAAGAAGGTTGACAGCACTGTTAGAGGTCACCAACCTTCTCAGATTTGTAACTTCCTGATTCTGGCTTGCCAGAATGCCGCCTAATACAACATAACCGTTCTTGTTAAAAAAAAAAAAAAGAGTGTAAATGTACAACCATTTAATTACTAAGAAATAATTTTATTTAATTTTAGCTTTGTAAAAGGAAATTTCATAATCATTCTCACACATCAATATTTGTAAGTTGTTTTTTCCTTGATGTTTTGTTTGTGATCAAAGAACTCATTTTTTGGTGATTTTAGTTGTTAGTTGTTGTTTTTTTAATTGTTGAAGGTAGTTATCATGTATTATTTCATATTTTATATGGAAAAAAAATCTAATAAAATTCATGTAAATTAGTTAAAATAAAGAAATATACGTGTTTCTTTTTTAAAATTGATACTTTCATAACATATAGAGTTTATATTGGGTAATTATTGATTCCAACAGACAAAAAGTTTTGTTCATGAGGTTTTAGCATCACATCAAACAATAAAGTTGGAGCATTGAGAATCTAGTAAGATCCCATCCTTCTCAACTCCACACCCGAGAGTTGATGTTTATCCTAGTTTACTCCATGAATGTTATTCAAGCATTGAGAGGGATTAACACAATATCCTTTCCGTACCTCTCATGCATTATTTCATAAATATAGATTGCTTATCAATAAACTTGTATTGTATCTATCTTCCATGTACTTGATGATAATAATTTTGTCACAGATGAAATGGTGAGTCAAGGCACCCAACTTGATGAGGTAGGTTCAATGTCAATGACAGTAGGTTTTATGACCATTCCCTCCACCCACGACAACGATAACACCTAGAGGAGGTAAATATGATTGGTGTTAAAAGGGAGGCTCCTCCCCACCCTATAATGGTCACATCAATTTAAGAAGGGAGGGTGTATAATTAATTCATCATTTTTCAACAAGATTCATGGTCCTTTCACACTCACCATCTCAAAGGGAGAGTTGGACGCACACACACCCTTTTTTGCCATGAACAAAGGTTCTCATACTAGAATTTCTCCATGTGACCCCTCTTCTCCATCTAACTCTTTCATTCCATTGGCACTCTGATTGATACATTTACCATGGGATTGACATGATCATACTATCCATTCCTAATGCTATAAAAAAAAAGGATCGTGGAGCAATGATATAAAACAAATGCGGAAATAAAACACATAAGATACACAATACAATAGAAACATAGATACACGTGGTTCACCTAGTGTGGGATATGTCCACCAGAGAAATTGTTAGGTCTTTCCTTTATTATAATCCAACAAATGAAGGGATACAACCTACAACACACCCACTGTAACTTCCTCTTCTTTCTCTTACAGTCTCCTCTCTCAGAATACAATATTCACAATGATGCATAGTGACAATACAATTCCCTCATAAAAAAGGGTTTCCTTCTAGGGAAAAATCCCTAACAAAACTTCTATCTTCAAATCTATGACCTTATAATGAACGGTTTAGATTTACTATGGAATTACAATATACATTTACAAGACAATTTTTCCTTCAGGGGCCCTCTTTCCCATGGACCCAAAAGGGGGGGAAATCCCCCCCTACAACCCCCCCACGTGGAGGAGTGTGCAGTCTTCATAGGGTATAAACATGGATGAAAACAAAGACCTATGAATCAGGAAGATAATTAGGCTCCACAACCAACAAGTAAATAATGTGACAACGGATGAAAGTAGGCTAGAGAAGTTATTTGTCATGCTAGATATATGTTTTTTTGCTATATAGTAATGCTAGACAGACTAGAAATTAAGGGAGGTGATTCAAATTTGTAAAATGATGGAAATATATGTTGATGTTTAGACAACATCGGGAAGATATTATTCCATATATATATATATATATGTGTGTGTGTGTGTGTGTGTGTGTGTGTGTGTGTGTGTGTGTGTGTGTGTGACATGATATTTATAATACAAGGTATAAATATATATAATAAATAATTAGTTATTTATTATTCAAGGGAAGCATCCTTTCATGGATGGTCACCATATGTTCTCTATATATGGAACAATCATCATTATAATAATATATCGATTAGATATAATCTCATATAGAAAAATCAACATGGTATTAGAGTGGGATTGGGCTTGACTCCCCCATGGGAGAGCCCAAGAAAATGAGAGATAGATTGCTATGATACCTAGCAACGGGTAATGTTGTGTGTGTCGGTAGTATATTTCTTGTATGGAATGGAAAATCCCATTTGCAAGATTCATAGGGCATGCTTGAAGATGGGATTATGGTAGTTGTAAATAGGCTAGATATTGTAAAAGAAGATAGTTCTCGGCTCAGAAGGAGTAGGCATTGTAGACAAGATTGGTGAAGGACTAATGCCAACACAAAGAGAAATATCGTTTAGTTTTGTAACCATTTTTGTGGACGTTGGAAAGAATTGAATTGTTGACAACCCACATAATCAAGAATTTATTATAGCCTCTATTTTTAGTAAGGTCAAGTGCCCTAGATGTTGAGATTTAGAAACTTTATTTGTATGGTTGCTAGAGGCAGAGCGTTTCTTTGAGTGCTACAAGGCCTTGAATGATGGGAAAACATTGGCTTACAATAGGGTCCTTTCCTTATTAGAACATAGGACAACTCACTACATTAGCGTGATAGACTGCCCATATGTGACATATGGGTTCTGCAAACTTGGGTGACATGCTCGATAGTCCACATAAATATTTCCCAAAAGGTAGCGAATTTGGGCCAGTGAAAATTGGAGAAACTATTGCGGTTGTCGTAGATCACGAGATCAAATTTGATGAGAGAAGGAACGTAATATTCCAAGTGAAATGAACGTTGCTCAGTTTGGTGTTGCAACACATGATATTGATGTCTCTTTCTATGTGTGTGCTAATCATATTTTTGTGTATGAACTTGAGAGGGGTCATCTTGTGACTTAGGAAGGACCCATGCATAATGGAGATGGTCGACATGTACTATAGCTATGCTCTGCCCAACTTCATGGCCAATAGTATTATGCATCTGTAGGGAGTGCAGGTAGGCCAACAAGGTAGAGAGACATGTGATGAGCTCATGCCAACGATCGCCGCCTCAAACCTACATTAACTCGACTTCGCGTCGCTGCAATACCATTAATTTTGGTGTGCCCGACCCCCATTTCGAACTTCTCTATGGCTTTTCCGTTGACATTTGCTTCTCTTCCTCGCTCTTGGACCGACTCCCACATCCCTCCATTTCCCTGGCCTGGTTTAGACTGGACTTTCATGGTGCTCACAACCCCTAGCCTTCTCCAGGCTCTCTGCATTTGCTTGGAGCACTTAGTCATTTTCTGCCTTCAAATGAAGGAAATTATGTCGCGTCAAAGAGGACGGCCACGAAGAGGCTCTCCATGGCATCCTCCTCGGCCCTGCGCCTCTGTTTCTCCCCCTGGTTCTCCCTCCACGATCTTCTTTCCACCTCTGCAGTCCGAGCTAGCACCTCTCGCCTCCTCCACCTCGCCTGCCTCCCGGTTTGAATTCTTAGCCATTATTGACAGCTCGCCGGGCCTTTCTTCGCGTTACCTTGCCGTCCCACCGAACTCCAGAACCATCGATCCTTCCCTTGCACCAGTAGCTGGCTCCTCAAGGCCTCCCATGGGGGTGCCACCTCCTGTTCGAAGTGCCCGAAACAATGAGTATGCGTCTACCGACTCCATCCATGACTCGCAGCTGAAAGAAAATTTAACCATTTTCTATGGTCTGGTCTTCGAACTCCGTCAGGGAATGGAGGACCTCCAATTCCGATTGCAGATTATGGATGGAAAGACCTCGACCCTCCTTCAAATTTTATCTACCTTCCAAGATGCTTTACCCTCCAACCCAATAGGCGCGGCTTCAGCAGAGGAACCCCATACAGAGAGCGACAACATAAATGCTTAGACGCAGCGTTCAGCAGAGGTCGTTGTGGAGTAGGTCAAGCATGAGGACATGGAAGCGGCGACAGCTACATGCCAACATGTGTACAGTTTGCCTGGAGATGCCTTGCTAGTTGCCAACAGGGACGAGAGAAACGTGGACGCTGATATGCATTTGGAAAGCAAAGGGACACCCATTGAGGAGGAGCCTTGGTACGCGGCTGTTCTCGCCACCTGGCCAGGTTACTCACCAAGTGTATGACCCCACTGGGGTTCTTTTCTTTTTTAATAGTTTCCTCTTTTAGCTGCAACTTAATTAGCTTAGTTCTGTTCTATAAGACTGTTAGACTATCAAATGCTAGACTTACCCGGCTGGCTGAACTGGTTTCCCCTCTATTGGGGCAGTTTAGTAACTACAACACGGTTGTTATCAAGTTTTTGTACCTCTGGTCTGGTTTTTTGAAGGCCCTTTATATATAAAACCTCTTACTTTTTTTTCGATAGAAATTACTCGATATATATTAGGGATATATATCATTTACAATCACTGAAACCAGTCTGGCACATACAGCCATTACATATTTCGTCCCGGAGACCCAGCAGGGTTTGACCTCGAAACCTCCTCCCAACACTTGGAGGAAGGTACTGTCTTACCAATCGCGCTGTCTCACGGGACTATATAAAACCTCTTACTTACAAAAAAAAAAGATTTCATTGCATACACAAATTTATGGTAAAAGACAAATTAATGTCACATCAATATCATATCAAAAACAAACTGATTACTATAGTCCAATGACAAAGTGGCAGCAACAATAAATCGCGATAATCTTTCTTCCACGTGTCGTACAGCATCATAGCTACAATGAGTGCGTGCATGCGTCATCGTCCATAAAATTCATTTGCGTTTGCGTTCTGACGTCAACCATTGCATTTTGATGGACAGTTGTTTGGTATCGAAGTCTTCTTTCCATGTGCGGTCCCGCATTAAAGTACAAGGACTGCGTGTATGCGTCATTATCCATTGAATTCAATTGCGTGTGCGTGCTGACGTCAACATCCATACAATTCAATTGCGCTGGAGTGCTGACGTTAACTATGGCATTTGTATGGAGAATTTGAACTTTGAAGTATTCCAAAAGTTCTGAGTTTTTTAACTTTTAATTATTTTTCAACCATTTTTTTATTTTTAGTTTTAGTTTTTTTCCAACACTGGTGACAAATTTAAAAACATTTTTTTATTTTTGGTTAACAGTGGTKACAAATTTAAAAAAAAAAATTATTTTTAGTTTTAGTTTTTTTTTTCAACTGTTTTTTATTTCAAAATTTGATGAAAAATTAAAAAATAATTGAATTTTTTATTTCAAATTTGGTGAGAAATTTAAAAAATAGTTAAAATCATAGATTTCAATAATTGAAAATTGAAATTGAGTAAAAAATATATTTTGAGTTTTTTACGAACACTAAATTTATATATACACTTAAAAACACGATCTAAACCATTTAAAATTAAGATTTTTACAACGCGATCGTCGCCAAATTCCAATTTAACCAAAAAAATCATGTTGAGTAAGCCGGAGAATCTGGGTTCTACCCTACGCCGCAGAATTTGGGTTCTCCATTGTTTTGGATGGTCATGGCTCATGCTCTCCACCACGAAAACTTTTAAGAATGTCGACATGCCCCGTCCCACTATTATTCTATTCTGTGTCGATACGCTTACACGTGCAGCTGTAATCTCCACAATCGAGCGAACAATGGTCGGCTCTAATTTATGATTC
>ML783071.1:221379-239962 GCA_009831015.1 Picea engelmannii
TTCACCAATTCCTTTTCTGAAGTGATCTCTTCAATAGCTTGTAGTTGATCTCTTAGCTGGGAGATCCTTACAAAGTATTATGTTATGATGTTTTCATCATTCATCTTTATGTCACAAAGCTCATTCTTCAAACTCATAACTTGTCCAATGTTTCTGACTGAGAAGAGATTCGTTAGAGCATTGTACATCTTCTACGATGAGTCAAGATGGGAGATGTATAGTATCAAGTGGTCTTTTATGGAATCCACTATGATACTCATGGCATTGATGTCAATGTCTTTGAACTTCTCCATAGTTGCAATGTTTTGCGGTTCCTTCTCTTCTCCTTCTTTAAACTCTGGCTTCACGATCTTTCCTTTCACAATATCCAACACTTTATTCTTAGCAAGGATGAGGTCAATCCTTGTCTTGCATGCTATGAAGTTAGAGGCTCCATATAGCTGGTTCTCAGACTTCATAAAATTCGTCATGGCTTGCTTGACTTGGTCAAACCCTAGATTTGACCAAAAATTCAAACTTCACGTCTTGGCCTTCTGAGAGTACCAGGAGATGTGCTGGGCTAGGGCACACTGATCTATCCAGAGATTAGGTCAATATCGTCACTTAAGGTGCCTCAACAAGAGGTTTAGGGTTTCTTCAACTGCTTCTACTGGTAACCCTAGCTGCAGTGCTTCTGGAAGCTGCTCATGCTAGTAACCCTATCGGCAGTTCCTCAACGAGCTCAATATCTAGCGACTATGTTTCCTTCCAGTGTTTTAGGCTGACTGAAGGGGTGTGGGCCCATAACCTATTAGAATATAGAAGATGGTGTGCTCATTTTACCATTGACGATACCCTCGTCACCCAACCACAGGCCGAAGCCTCCCTCCGAGCACCTTAACCTTGACCTGAGAATTCCTCCGGAAGAAAACCCTAGGCTAGATAGCCAAACAAAGAATATCACATCTCTCCCCAATGATATCGCAACAAAAAATATGACCAGATAGTCCCAAACCCTAGCCAAGAGATATCCAAGCCAATACTGATAACTAGCTGCTGTTGCAACTGCAGCTGCAACCCTCCTCCAAGCCTGCGCACCAACTGCAACTGCAATGCACACCAAATGGGAAAATTACAGTCCTAATATGTGACAAATGAGAACTGGCAAACTGTATTTATAGTAATTTGTCAGTTCTACTGGGGCCGACTTCTCCTTCTAGATAAGTGTTTGTTCAGTATATTAATATTAATTCTGGCCAACTTCTTCTCTTGGAGGCTAATAGCTTAATATAAATTATCTTCTTAGCTGACAAGGCTTCTAGGGTTATTATCCAACTCATTAGGGTTTCTCTTGCTTCCTGAAGTCTTCTATTCTCGTCAGGTTCACATGTAGAGGTAAATACCTCCCGCAGCTACCATAATATTAACACCGGGGTCATAACTTTTTCATATGATCTCCATTTTAGGTGTGTGATAGCCCATTGGAAAGGTATCATAGAGGAGATTCATTTTGGGGGCTCAATTATTCCTTTGGCTATCGTGGAGGAGATCGATCCCAAAAAATGTTCATTTAGGCCCTCAAAATGGCCTCGGAAGTTAAAACTACTAAAAATAGTAAATTGCCAAAATTGTTAGAAAACTATTTTGAGCCAGTTGGAAAAGGTGGGTGGCAACCGATATCCATTTGGATCAAGGGGGGAATGTGGAATTCATATTCAAGTGCCTCAAATGGTTATATGAAGGAACCAAGACATTGGTTTCACGAGGAAACCTCAATATGTCTTGGGGTACATTGGATCCGTGAGGGAACCTCTATGTGTCCTATAGAAGACATTGGTTCCATGAGGGAACCTCAATATGTCTTATACATGTGTTCTACAAGGGAACCATGAGATTTCTAGTATGGAAACAGTTCATGAGTGAAGCCTGAGGTTGCACACTTCAAGATATTTGAGTGTCCAATATAAATTCATGTACCCAAGGAGAAAAGGACCAAGATAGAACCTTCAGGAAGAAAGGGTACATTTGTGGGGTACAATGAGTCTTCGAAGGAATATAGGATCTACATCCCTTGTAATAGATAGACTAAGGTGAGAAAATATGTTACCTTTGAGGAGGAGGTAGCCTTCTGGAGATCTATAGGATCTCACGTGGAGATTGATAGTGAGAGAAAGGAAGAGATGGTTCCTTCTCCCCCTCACCCTCCAGCAGTTCATAGGGAGACGGTTGAGCCTATTGATCCCGTTGATCCTCTAGCTCTAGTTGATGTTCCCATATATATTGTAGTAGGTCAAAAGATACCTACATGGGCTCATCAAACTCTGCAAAAGGAAGAAGGACATGTAGCTCCTTGTGGTACCTTCAGAGATAGAAAGAGGCCTCAAATATATTCATGTTATGATGTAGCTATGAGTCACATCACTGATTTTGAGCCTTCCTATTATGAGGAGGAATCTATTCAACTAGTATGGAGAGATGTCGTTATGGAGGAGTATTGGTCCATCATGAAGAATGATGTATGGGATATTATTCTGAGACCTAAGGGGAAATTTGTAGTGACTTCCAAGTGGATCTACAAGATAAAACACACAAATGAAGAGAGAATCAAGAAGCACTTAGCAAGATTTATTGCTAGAGGATTTTCTCATGTGGAGGGAATAGATTATGAGGAGACATTTTATCCTATTTCTCGATACACTTCTATATGGATGTTTCATTCACTTGCATCATCGATGGGTTGGAGACTACATCAAATGGATGTGAAGACAACCTTTCTCAATGGATAGATTGAGGAAGAAGTATACATCTAACAACTAGATGGTTTCGTGATACATGAGAAGGAGTCTCATGTGTGCAATTTGAAGAAGGAATAACACCACCAACTACGTGCATACCTTCCACGAACCTCCCAGACATAGACCACATTTCTCATCATTCTCAGCAGTGGGTCACCCCCAAGCTGGGACTAAGCTCCACCCAGGGAAAGGGAATCCTATACTAGGTTTAGGTTACAGGAAACTGCACAGTGAAACTGGAAGGATTCTCTCCAGGAGCCTTCTTATGCCCACTAATCACAAACTCTCATTCCCCACATGCCTTTCCCACACTAGGAGTATACAGCTTCACTATCACAGAGTCCATCGGATACTTCACCTCCTTTGCCTTGAGATTCAACAATAAGCCATACTGGAATTATCAGAGATTCGTAGATAGTGTTGGACTCTCTCTAGGAGAAAACCACTTCCCAGAAAAATCTCACCTGGAAAGAGATAATCAAAGGCCTAACAACTTTCCTCTTCAACCACAACCACCTCCCTCACCTGGAGAGAGTGTTTCACACAGTCCCAACAACCTGATTCCTCTACTCCATTCTCACACAAGGAGGACAATGAAAAGGATTGGCAAGGAGCAAACAGTGACAACAAGCCACACTTAGTCTAGGAATTGCATGGCCACAACAACCCACAATCATGACACACACGACACATATAATACACAGGATACTTGGGCTTCACAAAAGATGCATATCAGTCCATGGGTTCTCACTAGGTTTTAGGATGAGTGACCAGAGAACAAAACACAGAGGTCGATGATGGAGGTCTTGGGTTAAGATGCCCCATCTCCCCACAAACTCAGGTGGAGGATGTCAGAATGAGCGAGCGAACAATATTCCTATGAGGGTTTCCTTCACTATGTGCAGGTATGCAGAGGCAGACGCAGAGGCAAAACGAGTTCAGACAGACATTCCAACAAAATCAGGTGGAGGATGACGAATGAGGAGTGAACCCCCAGGTCGACACTTGTCTTCCTGGAAATGCATGCACTCCATTTAGTCTATGTCCCCTTTCCGGGAACTTAGGATAACAAAATATATCATGTCCACCTTAGCCTTTAGGAATCAATATTAAAATATTATTCCTCTAGAGGTAAGCCCCCTAGCTTATCCCCTAGGTCCAAACACTTAGCTTCCTCCCTTACCCAACCTTGTGGAATATTATTCCCCCATCACTCTTTCTTCGTGGTCAGTCTACACACAGTGATGTGTATATTTTATTAATGATTTTGCATAATTACATATATAAAACATGCTCTCTGGCCTAATCAACACATAAGCCTCCTAGATTATTATAACACTTAGCTCACTAGCCTAAAAAACATGTTTACAATTCATTAATACAATTGGGGCTTGTTCTTGGGGATACTACAATCCTCTCCCCTTATTTTTGCACTATCCTCAGTGCAACTCTCTACACAACATCAAGAAGATTTCCAAAATCTTCAAAAAGGTGTGGGTATTTTTCTCGCATAGCATCCTCATGCTCCCATGTCATGTCCTCATGACTGTACCAGGTCCACTAGACCTTTACAAGCCCTATGGATCGATTCTCAAGATGTTTTATCTTTCAGGTCCAATATGTGCACATGATGCACTTGCAAGACACCTTCTTGCTCCACCTGAATCACATTTCAATCAATAACATGATTAGCATCAGGTATACATTTCTTAAGCAATGAAACATAAAACAAATTATGTATAGTCATGGATGCAGGTAATGTAAGCATATATGCAATGTATATATATGTATATACAAACAATTCTAATAACATTATAACCTGTATACAAGATACACAACATACAATAAATAGAGAATTATACTTATCTTTTGATTGAGAAAACCTTCCACATCAACATGGTCTAGACCAAGGTACCAAACCTCAGCAGGACTCCAACCAATGGTCTCTCCTTCCCCACATGCCTGTCCCACCCTAGGAGTGTACACCTTCACTATCATATAGTCCATTGACTACTACACCTCCCTTTCCTTGGGCTTCAGCAACAGGCCGGACTTGAAGTCTTAGAGCACCATGGCTCACGGAGTTCCAACTACCCTCAAAGATTTCCAATCATCATCTTCCCTGAGATACTCTTTGTAGTCAACATTCTAACTTTAATTGACATCATCTCATTTGCATCACCCACATGCAATTATCATGAGAAAACATAAAAGAATTCATTTAGGAACTCCAACTTAGTTCAAAAAGGAATTCAACTTTTTCCCCAAAACATGAAATTCCATTTTATAATCCTTCTTGGTTGTTTCCATATTAATATTGCAACATTCCTTGTGGTTTTTCCACAAGCACCAAACTTGATACCATTTTCCTACAAGGCTTCATCTTGCATACTTCCAACAATTGTCAGTATTTTTTGTACATCACAATTCAATTGCAATATGTACAGAACCATATGCAGTGAATTTAGAATTGTCTGCATCTAGAATTCAATCATAATTACCAAAGAATTTAATAAAATAGAATGAATCGTCATTCTATGCATATGCATGTTCACCGTAATATCTGTAAGTTCATTACTTCTTTTTCTAAACAAGAAATTTCCTGTAGTCAATGCTCATGTGACTACTTGACTTGCAAATTTCCTATTGCAATGTCTAGCAACTCCTGAAATGTCCTTAGCTTCATGAGTTCACAACATTCCAGTTGTTAGTAACAATCATTTCCATGCAATAATATATATGCATGTATTTACAAAACTCATTCAACTATTTCTTTTAATATACAATTCTATCACTTACTATGAATGAGTACAATTCTCAATTCATACTTATTCAGTGCACCTTGCATTGAACTACATAATGCTCTTTATCTCAGTCATGTATCTCACCATCCATGAGTTGGAATTATGGCCAATGTGTTGACACATTCTCCACACACTTCCTATTGTCTTCCTAATTAATTGAATGCCTTCCTTTTCGACCTGAACACTACACTGAGAATATAATTATGTGGTGTTCACTAGTGTTAGAAAAATGGTTACAGCCCAAGTTTTATTTAAAGGTAGGAAGCTTTTAGTTCCTGTGTGGCTCATAACCTTTCCATATCCATACCTTGTCATATCCAACCATGTCCTAGTCTCATACATGACTAGCTTACTGGCATTCATCCCTATAACAAGTTCTTATCTTTTAATTCTTTGGTTATTACCCCATAACCAAATTAACATGACATTCTACTATGTCAGTGTGTGCATTCAGAAGCTAAAAGATTTGAATTAATATAGGCCTCCAGCCTTTAACACATCCAGTGGTATGCATTTAATATTATAATCATGTGATTTTATATAATAACTCTGGTTGAGGAAATTCTTACCTAAATTTCCTTTCAACATTTATGCAAAAAGAGTAATAAAAACTCATACCTACATGCCTGCCATTAATAAATTTTATACTACCTAAAATTTTGATGGTACTAGAATCTTGCATGCTTCTTTTATCAAGCTTATAACCAATACTTCAGCTCTCTGTTTCTTCCCTCCTTATGCAACAACATCACCAACAACACTTGCAAACATGCAAGCATTCTTTCCTCTGGCTGACCCAACAAGCTGTAACATACTTGCTACCACAGAAATTGCAACAACTTCTTTCTCCCTCTATAAATTTTCCTTGTTGAACCCATAAGTCTTCAATTTTTCCCAGATTCTTGAATCTTCTTGTGCTCTCACTGTGATCATTGTACATTACTATTTCTTCCCTGAGCACTTTCAACACAGTTCCCCTATCTTAGCAAGGTTTGCTAACCTCGCGGTCAAAGGATCTTTCAAAATGTTAATTCGGATTGACTCTTTGGGCCTTTGCTCGACCCCTATTAATCTTACATAGGTCCCATTTTCTTCTATGTGCAGGTCTTGACAGACTTGCAGGCTATTCCTGCACGCTTCCAAAAGTCCAAGTTCCAGGTGCTAGCCCCTTTTTCATTAGCCCTTTCCTTCATATGACCTTGGGCTATGACCTCATGGAAAACTTTGATTGCAGGCATGGGAAATAGTGTTTTTAGGCCAATCCGCTTTTTGCCCCGTAATTCACCTCCAACTGCCAGACATCACTTTGTTAAAATTGTGGTATAAATTGTGGCCTGCTCTCATATTTTTAACATCCGAGCAGGTTTTGGCCCCGTAATCTAGCTCGTCCGTCGATATCCAATCCGTTGGTAATGATCCATGATCAATGGTTGTTATCTATCCTCCCTTTTCTACCTTATTTCCTCCTTCCACACATCATCCCAGATCTACACGATCTGTCGACATGTAGCTCCCTTCCAAATCAATGACTACGGTTGATTTTGACTCTCTGGCCCTTGAGAGTTTCAACTCTCAACTATCTTCTTTTCCCCATATGACAATCTTCTGGAATGGAAGATCTATTGACACCGGTCCTCAACAATCGGATGGTTATGATGAAATATGGCTCTCTGGATTTCAGGAGTTCTGACATCTCCACACACACAAATCTCTGGAGTGAATTTACCCGGAGTGACATATCTTCTACCATGTGTCCTATCCAAATCAATGACCAATATTTACTTCAGTTGTTTCTTCTCCTCCTTGTCCACAAACTTCTGAAGTTGTGGATCTTATGCCACCTATCCTCCTTGATGATGGATGGTCCCAAATCACTTCAGGACTTTAGAACCTTGACAAATCCACTTCTCCTATGCACAGAGGGTTAAGTCTCATGTGCTTACCTCCGGATCCAATGATTGCTGGTCCTTCACACTCAGACCTAATGGATGGGATTTGTTCCTCTCCTTTGTGCTTCCTTTGTTCCATTGGACACTGATATAACGATCTAGGATCCTCCCCACAACTAATCTTATGATTTTTGTCACTCCTCCTTCTAAGATTTTGACTTCTTCCACCTTGGAATATTTTTCCAGTGTTCAGAGGCTTCGGCCTCTAACCTTTCCCCTGCGAGTTCACCCCTTGGATCTCGTCTTCTGTCTCGTAAGCATTATATCTTCTGAGCTTTAGGAATTTGAATGAGTATGTCTCCCGCTCACTCCTTGCATTATCTATTCTGATATTTTCAAATTACTCATTCTCCTAAGGGTCTCGTCCCTTCTATTTCCATTCAAAGGAAAACATTTTGCCATCCTGGCAACCTTCTCCTCGAAGCACACCTTGCTAAGAGTTTTCTACAGAGTGTTCAATAGCTCTGTGAGTATCTTCCTCTAATACTCTTTTCCTTGAACTCGATAAGATTTCTCTCTGTGCACACTTGCACTCACTCAATGCCTGCCTGATAGAGCCCTACAAAGTTCTCAGTGACTCTATCTCTCTCTAAACTCAACATAGAGTTCTTCCTGTGCACTCCTTGCACTTCTATTGATGAAGGTTCAATAGTATCTCTCCTGAGCTTCTCTGACATTAACTTACCTCTTTAAATGCACTCCTTGTGGACAATGTGCACTGCTTGCACTCAAAAACTCAAAGAAGAGAAATAATTGAAACTTATTCAATACTTCACCAGTTTACGCATTCAAACCAATCTGATTTAAGAAAATTTTTAGATTTCATTTTCTTTCTGAGATCTTCTCTTCTCTGTAATCATTTTTGGGCACTATCTCCTTTCTCTCAATCCCCAATCCATGTGATCATTGGCCATGACCAAGCGTTAGATCATTAGGTTCTTACTCGGGCCTTCGGCTTCAGAAGATTTCAAAGAACCACACAACAATCTCTTAGAGTTCTGGATTATCGAACACATGAAGTAGGGAGGATCAACCGTCCACGTATACTCAACATCCGACGGATGACACTTACTATGGAACCTCAGGCATCTGCGTCCCGGGACTTTGGGTCTTTGGGACTTCGGAGCTTCGAAGGATCTCGCATCCACACATCCGAACTCTTATTCTCCGAACATTCCCAATCACCTTTGGTGACGTCATTACCTCACATCGATGAGCACTCTTCCAATTGCGGGGGCATGAAATGATGGTTTGGAGTAACCCACATTTCATCCCACAATTCTTATGATGCTAACACATAACCCCTTGATGAAATCGGGGTTTGGATTGCGGGACCACCTTGGAGAATTACCTCCCGTGCAACTTGGATCCCCACAATGCCTCTTGGTCATCGATCTTGATGTATCGTGATCAATGCCAATGTGGGTCCTCCGACCTTTAAATTCATTATGTAACCTCAGGTCCCACTAACCATTCTCATACAGAGTGCCACATGGAGGAAAAATAGTGACTAACTCATGGCCCAATCATATGGGTGTCACACATCACATTCCATATGACATTTCAACCTTCCATGGTTTGGAATCTACTTACACTTGGCACACAACCCATGTGTCCACGTTACCTCCAGGTGACATCATCATGACTCACCACTTCGGCTCTTCAGGAGCTTTCACCCTTCACTACTATGTTTGACCTTTTAACATTGGCTTGATCCAATAGTCGAGCTCTCCTCTCCAGATCTACGGTGTAGATCCACTTCGAAGCTTCAGGCTTCGACCCTTCTCTTGTTTCTGGCATCATACTTCACTGAAGTCATGAATTCCGAAGGGCTTCCGGTTTAAATCCTCTGCACCTTCCCTAGATCTGATGGTCGTAAGGGATTTCCCTTCCTTTTGAACAAATCCTATGGCATAGAACAGACTCTGTTACTCTGCAGATTTCCAAAGGAATTCATGGCTAACTGCCTTGCAACATTACCAGATCTGACAATCGTGAAGGATTCTCCTTCTCCCGAACATATCCTAAGGTCCACATTACTCTGTTGCCCAATACCACTTATATCTTGGCTTTACGACACCGCTACTCCTCCTAAGCTTCGTAACATGACCAAGATAACTTCTTGGCACTAAGGAAGGTTTTGAGGTTCGAAATTGGTCTTCTAGACACAATTTCCTCTTGAAACCTTGGGTCCAATGACCACTTATCCAGCCCATTCAAGACCAATGTTTGAAACCTTGTCTATGAACTTGAATTTTTTCTGTTTCAACAATAATTCTTTTCTAAAACTTTTGCTTCAACTACCACTAACATAGCCCATCCAGGCTCAGTGTTGAAACCATGGCTCTGATACCAATTTGTAACATCCCCAACCTTCCAACAATATTGGGCAATGCCACTACTCAACTATGACTTAGTTGTGATACCAAATTGTAACGTCCCTGACCATTCAATAGGCTGAGCAACATTACCATGCAGAACATTCACATATAAATATATAACATGAATTTTAATCGAAATAAAACACATAACGCAGATTTACTGCTACCATATAGATTCAAATGTAATAGATAGTAATTCATATACGCAACGAAATACATGATAACATTCAAGCATCACAGGCATGCATAATATAAAATTAATCACATAAATGATACTTATATTTCAAGTGGAATAACACCACCAATAGCATGTAGATGTTCCACGAACCTCCCAGCCATAGACCATGCTGCTCATCATGCTCAGCAGTGGGTCACCCCCAAGCTGGGACTAAGCTCCACCCAGGGCAAGGGAATTCTAGACTAGGCTGAGGTTATAGGAAACTGCACAGTGAAACTGGAAGGATTCTCTCCAGGAGCCTTCTTACACCCAGTACTCATGAACTCTCATCCCCCACATGCCTGTCCCACCCTAGGAGTATACACCTTCACTGTCACATAGTCCATCGAATACTTCACCTCAATTTCCTTAGGCTTCAGCAATATACCAGACTATAATTCTCAAATATCCGTACATGGCGTTGGACTCTCTCTAGGAGAAAACCATTTCCCAACAAACTCTCTCACCTAGAGAGAGTTGCTCACAGGCCTGACAACTTGCCTCTTCAACCACAACCACCTCCCTCACTTGGAGAGAGTGTTGCACACAGTCCTGACAACTTGCTTCTTCAACTTCATTCCCTCACAAGGAGGACAACAACAAGGCTCAACAAGGAACACATGACGACAACAAGCCACACTCAGTCCAGGAATTGCGTGGCCACAATAGCCCACATTCATGACACACAAGGCACATATAATACATAGGATACTCGAGCTTTAAATAAGACGAGGATCAGTCCATGGGTTCTCATTGGGTTTCATGATGCACGACCAGAGAACAAAACACAGAGGTCGATGATGGAGGTATCATTTTCAGATGCCCGAACTCCCTATGAACTCAGGTGGAGGATGACCAAATGAGCGAGTAAACAATCTTCCCGTGAGGGTTTCCTTCACTATGCATGGGTATGCAAAGGCAGACGCAGAGGAAAAATGGGTTCATACGGGCATCCCAATGAACTCAAGTGGAGGATGATGAATGAGGAGTGAACCCCCAACACGGCTAACTTCTTCAGCTCTAAATTCATGAGCCCAGGTTGACACTTTTCTTCCTAGAGCTGCATGCGCTCCATTTAGCCTACATCCCCTTTCTAGGAACTTAGGATAACAAAATATATCATGTCCACCTTAGCCTTCAAGAATTAATATTAAAATATTATTCCTTTAGAGGTAAGTCCCCTAGCTTAGCCCCTAGGCCCAAACACATAGCCTCCTCCCTTACCCAACCTTGTGGAAGCTTAGTCCCCCATCACTCTTTATTCGTGGTCGGTCTACACACAATGATGTTTGTATTTTATTAATGGATTTTCATCATCACATATGCAAAAGAGGCTCTCTGGTCTAATCATCACATAAGCCTCCTAGCTTATTATAACACTTGGCTCACTAGCCTACAAAACATGTTTACGATTCATAGATACAACTGGGGCTTGTCCCTGGGGATATTACAATATGTTCTCTATATATGGAACACTCATCATTGTAATAATATATCGATCAGATATCATATCATATAGAAAAATCAATAATATACATCATCATTTCAAGGAAATCCAATCATAATAGTGCTACACTAGAATAGACCTTTTTTTTCTCCATCATTTGGTATCATGGAACATCTTAGCATTCTAAGTGGTCCTCTAGGATATTGAGAAATTAAAGCACCAATTGGGTTCTTCTCCACAAGTTTTGAAATAGAAAATGGACATCCATTTCCATAAGAAGATACAACATCAAATACTCCTACTACACCTAAATCAATAGCCAATGCTTACCCAAACACTTGAATTAACATGATAAATTGAAAGGATCAGTCCATGGGTTCTCACTGGGTTTCACAATGCATGACCAGAGAACAAAACACAGAGGTCGATGATGGACGTATCAGGTTCAGACACCCCAACTCCCTACGAAGTCAGGCAAAGGATGACATAATGAGCGAGTAAACAATCTTCCCTTGAGGGTTTCCTTCACTATGCATGGGTATGGAAAGGCAGACACAGAGGAAAAACGGGTTCAGACGGGCATCCTGATGAACTTAAGTGGAGGATGATGAATGAGGAGTGAACCCCCAACATGGCTAACTTCTTTAGCTTTAAATTCATGAGCCTAGGTTGACACTTGTCTTCCTGGAGCTGCATGTGCTCCATTTAGCCTACATCCCCTTTCTAGGAACTTAGGATAACAAAATATATCATGTCCACCTTAGCCTTCAGGAATTAATATTAAAATATTATTCCTTTAGAGGTAAGTCCCCTAGCTTAGCCCCTAGGCCCAAACACTTAGCCTCCTCCCTTACCCAACCTCGTGGAATCTTAGTCCCCCATCACTGTTTCTTTGTGGTTGGTCTACACACAATGATGTTTGTATTTTATTAATGGATTTTCATAATTACATATACAAAACAGGCTCTCTAGCCTAATCATCACATAAGCCTCCTAGCTTATTATAACACTTGGCTCACTAGTCTACAAAACATGTTTACAATTCATAAATACAATTGGGGCTCGTCCTTGGGGGTATTACAATATGTTCTCTATATATGGAACACTCATCATTGTAATAATATATCGATCAGATATCATATCATATAGAAAAATCAATAATATACATCGTCATTTCAAGGAAATCCAATCATAATAGTGCTACACTAGAATAGACCTTTTTTTTCTCCATCATTTGGTACCATGGAACATCTTAGCATTCTAAGTGGTCCTCTAGGATATTGAGAAATTAAATCACCAATTGGGTTCTTCTCCACAAGTTTTGAAATAGAAAATGGACATCCATTTCCATAAGAAGATACAACATCAAATACTCCTACTACACCTAAATCAATAGCCAATGCTTACCCAAACACTTGAATTAACATGATAAATAGCAAAGATCAGTCCATGGGTTCTCACTGGGTTTCACGATGCATGACCAGAGAACAAAACATAGAGGTAGATGATGGAGGTATCGGGTTCAGACTCCCCAACTCCCTACGAACTTAGGCGGAGGATGACATAATGAGCGAGTAAACAATCTTCCCTTGAGGGTTTCCTTCACTATGCATGGGTATGCAAAGGTAGACGTAGAGGAAAAATGGGTTCAGACGAGCATCCCAATGAACTCAAGTGGAGGATGATGAATGAGGAGCGAACCCACAACATGGCTAACTTCTTCATCTTTAAATTCATGAGCCCGGGTTGACACTTGTCTTCCTAGAGCTGCATGCACTCCATTTAGCCTACATCCCCTTTCTAGGAACTTAGGATAACAAAATATATCATGTCCACCTTAGCCTTTAGGAATTAATATTAAAATATTATTCCTTTAGAGGTAGGTCCCCTAGCTTAGCCCCTAGGCCCAAACACTTAACCTCCTCCCTTACCCAACCTTGTGGAAGCTTAGTCCCCCATCAGTCTTTCTTCGTGGTCGGTCTACACACAACAATGTTTGTATTTTATTAATGGATTTTCATAATTACATATACAAAACAGGCTCTCTGGCCTAATCATCACATAAGCCTCCTAGCTTATTATAACACTTGGCTCACTAGCCTACAAAACATGTTTACAATTCACAAATACAACTGGGGCTTGTCCTTGGGGATATTACAATATGTTCTCTATATATGGAACACTCATCATTGTAATAATATATCGATCAAATATCATATCATATAGAAAAATCAATAATATACATCATCATTTCAAGGAAATCCAATCATAATAGTGATACACTAGAATAGACCCTTTTTTTCTCCATCATTTGGTACCATGGAACATCTTAGCATTCTAAGTGGTCCTCTAGGATATTGAGAAATTAAAGAACCAATTGGGTTCTTCTTCACAAGTTTTGAAATAGAAAATGGACATCTATTTCCATAAGAAGATACAACATCAAATACTCCTACTACACCTAAATCAATAACCAATGCTTACCCAAACACTTGAATTAACATGATAAATTACAAGGATCAGTCCATGGGTTCTCACTGGGTTTCACAATGCATGACCAGAGAACAAAACACAAAGGTCGATGATGGAGGTATCAAGTTCAGACACCCCAACTCCCTACGAACTCAAGTAGAGGATGACATAATGAGTGAGTAAACAATCTTCCCATGAGGGTTTCCTTCACTATGCATGGGTATGCAAAGTTAGACACAGAGGAAAAATGGGTTCAGATGGGCATCCCAATGAACTCAAGTGGAGGATGATGAATGAGGAGCGAACCCCCAACACGATTGACTTGTTCAGCTTTAAATTCATGAGCCCAGGTTGACACTTGTCTTCCTGGAGCTGCATGCTCTCCATTTAGCCCACATCCCCTTTCTAGGAACTTAGGATAACAAAATATATCATATCCACCTTAGCCTTCAGGAATTAATATTAAAATATTATTCCTTTAGAGGTAAGTCCCCTAGCTTAGCCCCTAGGCCCAAACACTTAGCCTCCTCCCTTACCCAACCTTGTGGAAGCTTAGTCCCCCATCACTCTATCTTCGTGGTCGGTCTACACACAACGATGTTTGTATTTTATTAATGGATTTTCATAATTACATATACAAAACAGGATCTCTGGCCTAATCATCACATAAGCGTCCTAGCTTATTATAACACTTGGCTCACTAGCCTACAAAACATGTTTAGAATTCATAAATACAACTGGGGCTCATCCTTGGGGATATTACAATATGTTCTCTATATATGGAACACTCATCATTGTAATAATATATCGATCAGATATCATATCATATAGAAAAATCAATAATATACATCGTCATTTCAAGGAAATCCAATCATAATAGTGCTACACTAGAATAGACCTTTTTTTTCTCCATCATTTGGTACCATGGAACATCTTAGCATTCTAAGTGGTCCTCTAGGATATTGATAAATTAAAGAACCAATTGGGTTCTTCTCCACAAGTTTTGAAATAGAAAATGGATATCCATTTCCATAAGAAGATACAACATCAAATACTCCTACTACACCTAAATCAATAGCCAATGCTTACCCAAACACTTGAATTAACATGATAAATTGCAAGGGTCTGTCCATGGGTTCTCACTGGGTTTCATGACGCATGACCAGAGAACAAAACATAGAGGTCGATGATGGAGGTATTAGGTTCAGATGCCCCAACTCCCTACGAACTCAAGTGGAGGATGACAGAATGAGCGAGTAAACAATCTTCCCGTGAGGGTTTCCTTCACTATGCATGGGTATGCAAAGGCAAACGTAGAGGAAAAATGGGTTTAGATGGGCATCCCAATGAACTCAAGTGGAGGATGACGAATGAGGAGAGAACCCCCAACATGGCTAACTTCTTCATCTTTAAATTCATGAGCCCAGGTTGACACTTGTCTTCCTAGAGCTTCATGCGCTCCATTTATCCTACATCCCCTTTCTAGGAACTTAGGATAACAAAATATATCATGTCCACCTTAGCCTTCAAGAATTAATATTAAGATATTATTCCTTTAGAGGTAAGTCCCCTAGCTTAGCCCCTATGCCCAAACACTTAGCCTCCTCCCTTACCCAACCTTGTCGAAGCTTAGTCCCCCATCACTCTTTATTTGTGGTCGGTCTACGCACAATGATGTTTGTATTTTATTATAGGATTTTCATAATTACATATACAAAACAGGCTCTCTGGCCTAATCATCACATAAGCCTCCTAGCTTATTATAACACTTGGCTCACTAGCCTACAAAACATGTTTACAATTCATAAATACAACTGGGGCTCGTCCTTGGGGATATTACAATATGTTCTCTATATATGGAACACTCATCATTGTAATAATATATCGATAAGATATCATATCATATAGAAAAATCAATAATATGCATCATCATTTCAAGGAAATCCAATAATAATAGTGCGACACTAGAATAGACATTTTTTTTCTCCATCATTTGGTACCATGGAACATCTTAGCATTCTAAGTCATCCTCTAGGATATTGAGAAATTAAAGCACCAATTGGGTTCTTCTCCACAAGTTTTGAAATAGAAAATGGACATCCATTTCCATAAGAAGATACAACATCAAATACTCCTACTACACCTACATCAATAGCCAATGCTTACCCAAACAGTTGAATTAACTTGATTTAGGTAAGCATGATAAAAAAATTTGTCCACCTATAGACAATACGAGATCTGGAATTAACAAGTTAATACAAGATTCTCAAAGACGATGTCTAGAATAACTAAAAAAGGAAATGTTTATTTCATATTTGATAAGAGATGGATTCCAAGACATCTAAGTGAGTTATAATATATAAGTGATTTAGAATGTGACAATGAAAAACAATAATGATAATTAATAAGAATAGAGAAAGGATTGATAGAAAAATTGAAAGATGAGATGAGTTAATAATCAAGTTATTAATTTATCAAAATGTGTTTGAAATCATAGATCACAAGTTAACACAATAAAATCATAATCAAAACACCAAAAATGGATGATGAAGTACAATTACTAAGAAAAGGTAAAGAGTAAAAAATGAACATGCAACAATAGAAGCATGGAAAATATATTACCAGGAAGCATCAAGGTTTTACATTAAACATTTAGATGAAAATAATTTGGGATATGGTACAAGTAATACAAAGAAACATCGCCAACACTCAAGCAAGAGAAAATTCAAGCCCCTAAAACTAGACAAAGAAGATGTCACCATGAAAACATACTCAACTAGAGAGAAACTTGTATAGTATGCTATGAGGAAAAAGGATTCCTTAAGGGGATGGAAATGTTATAATAATAATAATGTCATTAGATTAATGAAAGCTCAAAGGACACACATCCCTTCACCTCATGACCAGTGAATTGATATAAGTATACCATCATGAGTCTAATTATAACATCACCATTATTATTATCTTAGCATCATTCTTATCAATAATTTATTATTGAATATATTCTTATATATTTGCAAAAACAAATCTGTCAATTACGTGATAAATAATTTTGTTTATCATCTTATCAATCATTTATTATTCAATGCATTCTTATATATTTGCAAAAATACATTTGTGAATTCAATGGTGGACAATTTTTTTTATCATCATATCATCACTCTTCTCAATAATTTATTATTCAATATATTCTTATATATTTGCAAAGATACATCTGTGAATTTAGTGATATACAATTTTTTTTCTGTCTTATATTTTTCTTGTCAATCATTCATTATTCAATATATTCTTATATATTTGCATAAATACATCTGTCAACTCAGTGATAAACAACTTTGTTTATCCCACTTACCAAGATTAGGGTCAAAGAGATTGATGTCATTCTAGAGTTAAATTTTTGCATCTAGGGGACAATGAAGAAACTCGCCCTTCCCTAGACACAAGGACCTTTTAAAGTATCATTCTTATATTCTTCACTTAAGAAAAGGAATGTGAAAAAAATCTTTCAAAAAATATTTTTTAAGATCACAAACCCCACTTTATGTAATACATTCCATACAAACATTAACAAAGGGACATAACCCATTGAACATGCAAATCATAACTTTCTTTGACTCATATTTCAAGGGAACTTTAATTTAAAATGATTTAAGCTTGATCGAGAGGGTTTCAAGCAACTCTTCAACTACAAAAGTTTGATATTTCTGTCCCTTGAAACTAGAACTGATTCCTACACCCACTAGGGATTGGTTATCTAGTTGTTTTGTGTTGCCAAAGGAAGCTACAACAATGTCCTTGTAAGAGAAAGTTGCTTACAACTCCATTGGGAAAATACACATCGCTCAACTCGTTCTCTCAAAACATATATCTTAATCAAGTAATTCTTCATTGGCACAAATAACAACATCTCTACTCGCAATCTTATAAAAGAGTGTCTAGAGTAAACCCTAACTTCCTTCCATTTGCGCTCCTCATTTTGTCTCCATTTTTTACAAAAAAAAAAATACTCTTAATTTATGAACAATGTTTTTGTTGATTAGAATGCCTTCTTTTAACCAAATTTTACACTCCATGAAACCTATTGATGAAGAATCTAACAACTTCCTTTTTTCATCCTTTGAAATTCACAACTTAAGAAATGTCAAGAATAAATTGTAAATTGAATGCCAAATTTGAAAGTGTTAGTGAATTCATCTCTCCATATCTCCATCTTTCGACCCAAAATTTGGATTAGTGCATTTTTCTTATTCATCATTTGAAATGAAGAATGACCTATAATATAATTAATACATATTTTTCAATATACCTAATTCTAACAACAATTTTTTCATGCACATTTTTGCAGAATTAGAGGTACAGGAAAGTAGACTTTGGAACCTATATGAGAACTATAGATATGGAGGATGCACAAGGGTTTTACAACCATGAGGAGGAGATTAGATTTCTGCATGTCAGCATGGAAAATGATGATATGGATTCTAATGGAAAAAGATACATGAAGGAGCCTATAACTATGAGAATCCTACAAAGAGAAGTGAA
>ML783071.1:245645-262212 GCA_009831015.1 Picea engelmannii
TCTAGAAGCCCCAAAAGGTCAAAGTAATCAAAGTGGTTTAAGAGATTTTAAAAGGTAAATAATAAAGTGAAGTGATGAGTGTATTATAATTCAAAGTGAATACAAAATAAATTATTTAAATAATAATTTTAATGGAGAAATTATAAGTGGACCCAACCCTAAAATAAGGAAAGTGGGGCCAAGTGACCTAGAAGATGTTTTTAAGGAAGCTACTTGGAGAGTATAAATAAGATGCAAGGCTCTCTCATTTGAATAAAACTTGAGCATATTGAATATAT
The DNA here is from genome assembly GCA_009831015.1 of Picea engelmannii. Classification (NCBI taxonomy): domain Eukaryota; kingdom Viridiplantae; phylum Streptophyta; class Pinopsida; order Pinales; family Pinaceae; genus Picea; species Picea engelmannii. The sequence continues at coordinate 245,924 of ML783071.1, forward strand.
ATAGGTGTCTGAGGTTTACAAATGATATCTAAGCTGAAATTTTGAGGAAAGTGAAGAAAAGAAGGCCTAAATGCAAGGAAGGATAAATTCTTTTGATGGTGCTTTCTAAGGTATGTTATTTTCAGGTCATCTCACCATTTTTGCTATAACATTTTTTATATAATGATTCAAATCCTGAAATTGCTATGAAAGTGAGAAAAAATATCCAAGTATCCATGGTTAAAAATTCAGCATGTGGGTCGTTGTATTTTGGGAGTTACACTCTGTGGAAAATAGGGTTTGTGGTCATTCCTGAAACTAGTCAAAATCAGGTGTTTCGGGTAAAAACGTCATAACTTCTTCATAACATATCCAAATTCCATGAGATCAAATGTGTTGTTTATGGAATATTCTTTAGTATTTATTTTAACATTTTCATATCATTTCATCAAATATTTTGTGCAGGGCATGCTCTACAAGGTCACTCTCTAGAATAAGCCATAATTCAACAAGGTTTGTCATTTTTTCTACAACTCCTTTTTTGAGAGGTTCCAAGTAGTTCCACTTGGAGGAATTGCATAAAAAACACTGAAGAACATTTTTTATCAGTTTCAGAGCTTTATACATTACATGTTCAAAGTTATGATTACTTCAAGTTAGGTTTGTTGACTAATCCAAAACTAGGCATGTGAGACTAAAGAAAAGTTTGATGAAAATGCTAGTATCTTGTTTTTAAAGTTAAGGAAGGTTTGTAAGAATGTGTTCATATACACTAGGTCTATTACAAAGCTACAAGCATATTTTTATGATAAAATTGATGAGGGCTTTTGGTTGTGGCACATGTTGAGTACATGGTTGAGACAAGTAGTTGATGATGTTGGTAAATATTGTTGATTCATAGTTTATGAGTAATTGACACATTATTGGAACATACTTGGTACATGGTTGGGTGCACTTGGTTATGACACAGGTTGATTACAGGTTGGTGCATGGTTGATGCACTTGTTTATGGTACAGGTTGATTACAAGTTGGTGCATGGTTGATGAAATTGTTTATGGTACAGGTTGATTACAGGTTGGTGAATGGTTGATGCACTTATTTATGGTACAGTTTGATTACAAGTTGAGGTACAGTTTGATGCATGGTTCATACTTATTGGTACAGGTTTATAGCAGTATATCTCACAATGATAGTGTGACAGTGGTTCCATCATTCTACTTCTACTTCAGGGTGGCAAGATGGGGCAAGGACAGGTGGTTGTAGCCACCTTCCGGTTGTATCCGGAGAACATTGGGGGTTGTAGCCTCCTTCTAGTTGTAGCAAGAGATTTGGGGAGTTGGAGCTTCTCTCAGGTTGTAGCCTGAGAAACTAGGAGGTTGGAGCCTCCTTCCAGTTGTAGCTGAAAACAAAGGAAGTTGGTGCTTCCAATGAATGTAATTCTTCAAGACATATAATAAAAAGAATTTTGTGGTTTTCTCCCGATTTGGGTTTCCATGTAAAACACTGGTGCACTGTGCATGTGTGTGATTGTTTATTTATTACTGCTCATTATTGGATAATAATTCTACATTAATATAACATTTGAAGAAAAAGGATTATAATTACATTATTACTAATTCACCCCCCCTCTCAGTAATCCAACAACATGACTACACATCAAATGTAGAAGCCAAAATTAAAACCTACCACCTTCAAGGAAAGTAATATATGTGGTGGGATCGACTTAAGCGGGTTAAGCACCTTGGTGAGAAGAGAATTTCTGAGAAGTAGTTCAAGAAATATTTCTAGCAATGGTACTTGTCAAAGAAATATTATGAAAAGAAGATGCAAGAGTTCTTTGAACTCAAACTTGGGAACATAAACATGGATGAATATGAAAGAAAATTATTGGAACTTCTCAGTTATGTGAGCTTCATAAATGATGAGAAGGTAAAAATTCAAATGTACTTGAGTGTATTTCCATCTTTATACAAGGATAAAATTTAGTTTGATGAGCCCGATAATTTAAAAGAAGTCATAAGAAAGGATAAGTATTTGTATGAGAACAGAGGAAGTCCATATTTCCAAAAGGCCCGAGATGACAAGATGAAATGAAATATGGGTCAAATAAATAAATAATTAATTCAAGCCATATTTCATCAGGAATAGATCTCAAGAACATCAACAAGGGAATCCATATCAAGGTGATCAGAAAATGATATAATCGTTGGGAAAGAGGCCAAGACAACATCCTATAAAGTGTTGGGGATGTGAAAGAGATCACATGTATAAATATTTTCTCCACTAGGAAGATAAGATGAGGATTGTGCATAACATAAAGAAGGAGGAGACAATAGGGGACATGGGAAGAAGAATGCCAAGGATATATACAACCTTGGGAAATATAAAAGAATACTAACAATCCCACATGATTGAAGTGGAAGGTAATATTGATAATCATCCCATAGCTATTTTGATTGAGTTTAGAGGTAGTCATAGCCATATAGATCCAAATCTAGTTGAAATATTTAAATTGAAGAAATATAAGCATGAAAAATCTTGGCTAGTTCAGCTAGCTATTGGAACCAAGAGAAGAATCAATGAGCTTGTTAAATATTTCCCAGTAACCATGAATTGAGTAAAAAATAAGGTAAATTTAAACATCATACCGCTTAGGTCTTATGACTTCTTGATTGGTATGGATTGTATAGAAAAACATGTGTTTTTCTTAGATTGTTATAACAAGGATTTCACGTCTTGATGAGGAAGATAATTCAAGGACGATGCAAGGTATTCCAAGTCCTATATTTGTCAGATATATTTCAACATTGTAGTTGAAAATAAGTTTTAGAAAAGGGTGTTAGATATATGCATCCCATATGGAAGAGCCAATTAAGGATAATGATCAAAGTCTTAAACATTATCCAGTCTTGAACGAGTATGAATATGTATGTCAGGAGTTGCTAGGATTGCCACCAAAGAGATATATAGATTTCTCTATTGATTTAATGCATGGGGCTACCTCAATGTCCAAAATTCCCTACAAAATGATCACACCAGAGATAAAGGAATTGAAAATGCAACTAGAAGAGTTGTTGAAAAATGGGTACATATGCCCAAGTATTTCTCCTTGGGGTGCCCTAGTTCTTTTTGTCAGTAAAAAATATGGAACGTTGAGGTTATGTATTGAATTTAGACAACTGAACAAGGTCATAGTCAAGAACAAATATCATTTGCCAAGGATTGAAGATATTTTTTATCAGCTAAAGCGAGCAAAGATATTTTCCAATATTGAGTTGAGATCAAGCTATCAAAAACTGAGAAACATAGAAGAAGATACTAGAATTTTTTTTTTTTTGGAAAGGGTATGGACGCTATCAATTTGTAATGGTGCCTTTTGGGTTGAAAAATGCACTTGATACATTTATATGTCTAATGAATTGGGTGTTTAGAGATTACCTAGACAAGTTTGTCATTGTATTCTTGGATGATATTTGTATTTATTCCAAGAGAAAGTGGGAGCATGAGAAACACTTGAGGATGGTGCTACAAGTGTTGAGAGAGAACCAATTGTATTCCAAGTTGAGTAAATGCATTTTTTTATCAAAAGAATATCCATTATTTGGGTCACATTGTTTCAGAAGAAGGCATAACAATGATTCCGAAAAATATTGAAGCAATCAAAAGTTGGATAGCACCAACAAAAAATTTAGAGGTTAGATCATTTATGGGTCTAGATAGTTATTACAGGAGATTCATTGCAGGATTATCCAAGATTCTACAACCTATAACATTTTTGCAAAAGAAAGGAGTAAATTTTGAGTGGAGTGTTAAGTGTGAAGAAAATTCCCAACACTTAAAGGATTTATTAGCTAGTGCACCTATTTCAAACGTTGCATATCTAGATGAGGATTTTGTTGTGTGCATAGATGGATGCAAGGAAGGGTTTAATGGAGTATTTACACAAAATGGAAATGTAATTTTTTATGAGTCCAGATAATTGAAGGAGCATGGAATGAATTATGCCACACATGAATTAGATTTGGAAGCCATAGTACATTCTTTAAGTATGTGGAGGCATTACCTTATGGGATTTTTTTTTTATTGAGGACATACCATAATGGTATGAAATACTTGTTTGAGAAATCAACACTAAACGTTATAAAAACTGCATGGTTGGAATTTCTCAGCGAATATGACTTTGACATCAAGAACATAAAGAGAAAAGAGAACAAGGTGGTTGATGCACTCAACAAAAGGGTGAATTTGCATCAAATGCATGCTACAACTATTAGTATGTACATGAAAAAAACAAAAGATAGAATTCTAAAGGCTATAACAAAATACCATCATTATGTGCATGTTAAAGAAATCCTACAATCGAATAATGTACAACATAAATATAAGGATTACAAGCTAGAAGAGTATGTAATCCTCTTATTCCAGAATATATTTTATGTTCCCAATTCTTGGGAATTGAGAAAATCTATTTTAAAGAAGATGCATAATGTTCTATATGTTGGACATCAAGGATACCATAAAACTATTACGGTTGTAAGAGGCCAATATTTTCGGCCTAGTATGAAGAGAGATGTCACTAATTATTTGGCTAGACGCAAGGAATGTTAGAAGGTAAAGGCTCAACATAGACATGCAACAAGATTGTTGTAGCCATTGCACATTCTTGAATGGAAATGGGAAGTTGTTACTATTTATTTCATTACAAAATAGTGTGTGGTAACAAGGGAACATGATTCCATCATGGTAGTGGTGTACAAGCATACAAAGGATGCACATTTCATTCTTATGAAAGTAAATCATATGGTAGACAATATTGCATAAATTTATATGAAATAAATTGTTAGGCTACATGGTGTGCCTAAGGAAATATTGTCGAACTGAGATCCCAAGTTCACTTCCAATTTTTGGAAGGAGTTGTTTAAAGGATTTGGGACCAATTTGAATTTCAGTACAACATATCACCTAGAGTAAGATGGGAAGACAAAAAGAATTAACCGGATAATTGAGGATATGTTGAGAATGTATATAATGGAAAATCCTTCTAGGTGGGGGGACTATATCCATTTGGTTGAGTTTGATTATAATAATGAGTATCAGGAATAATTGAAGATGATCCCATTTGAATCATTGTATGGAAAAAAATGCAACACACATATAAGTTGGGATAACTCAGCAAGCATAACACTGATTGGGACAAAATTATCAAGGGAAATGGAAGAATAGATGGTAAAGATCAAGAAAAATTTGAAATTTGCACAATATAGGAAGAAGATCTATGTTGATAAAAGAAGAACACATAGAGAATTCAAAGTGGGAGAGAATGTGTTTTTAAAAGTTAACGCTAAGAGAAGCTCATTGAAATTGGGAAGTTTCCCAAATTTGACAGTGAGATATTGTGGACCTTTTGAGGTATTAGAAAAGATAGTCATAATTCATAATGTGTTCCATGTGTCTTTATTAAAAAAATATGTACCTGATCCTAATCATGTAATTGACTAGAATGTGATCCAAATGGAACATGAAGGGGACTTCTGGGTGGAACCAGTGTGCATCCTGGATCATAAAGTTAAAGTGCTCAAGAACATATCCATCGGCTTGGTAAAGGTTCAATGAAACTACTATGATCCTGAAGACACTATGTGGGAGAACATGGAAGCCATGTGGGAAGCATACTCACAATTGTTTGCAAATTTTGAAGAAAAACGAATGTGCATTTGTACATAAGGGAATGAAGACTCCATTTTAGCAGTTGGAGTTCTTGGGGCCACAAATATGAAATTTCTTGTCTAACTGATACGCGGTTTGAGGGGAAAATAGATTTGTTAGTTGGAATTTTTGCGTGAGTCATTAATTTGCAGAATTATTAAGTATTTTGATGTAATATTTTTATATATGTCAATGTGTAAGTTGTATGGTTATGTGCACTGAGGACAGTGCAGTTTTTAGGGGGAGGGGAATGCAACATTCTCATTTTCAAACCCCAAACTAGCAATGTATATTGTAAATATAATGAATGGGTGAGGGCCAAGCAATGTAATATGTAAATGATGTAAATTGAATATAATAAATAAAATGTATTTCTATCTTTAGATGGACATAGGAAAATATTTGGGGGCTTAGTTTCCACAAGAGAGGGAAGGGGTCCAAGGGGGAGAGTTACCGATGTTTATTAAACCTAAAGCCATTTTATTTCTAAATTATCCTTGCCATGAACCTTCCATTATTTGTTGATTGTTCTAGAGCCCAATCACTGAATTCATGTAAAAGTATGGGTGTGATAAATCATATCCCATAGTTATTGAGAGGATGGGGCCTAAGTACAATGATATTAGAGAAGAGTTTAAGTCAAGCAAGCAAGAGAAAGAGAGGAAAATTTATATGGGTAAGGGGGGAACAATCACACATTCAAATTTTTGCATGTAGAGCAGTTGTTTCATGGAGATTTCTAGAAACAAGAGATTTCAGAGTGTTGAAGCTTGCAGGAAGCCATAATGGACATGTATGGCAGTGTAAGGGTAGTTTTTTGGAGTTGTAATTTCATGGGAAGAGAGGTTGTGGTCCTGTGAGCAATTTTGGCTTAAAAATTTCGAAGAGAAGCAAGTGTTTTGTTGTTGTGCATTTTCCTATGGTAGCTGTAGAATTCATGAGGTTCCAACATATATATTTCATGTCCAAACTATGCTAGAATCCTTGGAGTGGAGTGGGAAGGCTTAATGGGCCATTATTAGTGAAGGGGGATCCCATCCCTTGGGTTTTGTAGGTTGTGGGGAAGAGAGTTCGTGGACTGGAATTAGGTGTGGGAATTCACTATTTAAAGGGGGGCATTAGCTAGCCTTAGGGGGCACTGTATCTTATGGATTCATAGCCCCATATCGGGGGTGACTTGCTATTGAGAACTAGAATAACAAGTCTACACTTGGGAGGAATGACCATCCTCTACAATGGGTTTCATATTTCATAAGATAAGTGTTCTTATTTGTTGTGGTTACTTATGTTAAATGTTGATATAGTTTTTATGCATTTTATTCTGAGTTATTTTGGTTGATGCTACTTATTGTGAATAGAGTGATGCATATGAATCTCTATTTTGTGGTTGAAGGATGATGTATGCATTTAGTTTTTTCTATACATAGTTAAGCAATTGAATTTACATTTTTAATTAGCATGGACTACTCTATAATATTGAATGTCATGTTTTGTGTGTTAGTTTCGCATTTAGATTGGTATCAAAAAAAATTCTTCAGCCATTATAGCAGTGGTGTGACCCATCTTAGGGATGGGTGCATTATAGAGTGGTATCATAGCTTCTAGTTCAACAATTGACACAAATGCGCCAAGAAACGATGCAAATTTAGGTTAAATTTGCTATTAGATATTTTTATTTGTGACAAATTTGGGGGAATATGGTGAAAACTAAAGAAAAATTCCCAAATTCGTTAGAGAATTTGAGTTTCAAATACCTCAAAACTATCTAATAGGTTTAATGGAGTCAATCGATAAGATTGCAAAGCTAAATTCGATTTAAAAGGTCGAAAATTCATGTTTTAATGGCATCTGAAAGAGTTGGGAGAGTTTGATGAATCAACAATAAATATCATGTTTGATTTTGAGATCAATGGACCATATTCATCGTTAGTTGATTAAAAACATACATTTTTTTCGGAGTTTGCAAAAAGAAAAGAATTGATGGCCAGGATTCATTTTCGACGGCTGGGAAATGGAATAGATTGATGGTCAAGATTCATCAGCCAAGTTAGGAGAAGTTTGATGGACCAATGGTTAATATCATTTTGAATGGGATATCGACTCAGATTCATATGGGATTTTTTCAAAAATTTATAAGTGTTGTAGGTCACCAAGAGAGATCATTGATGGTTGATGGTCGGATCAACAAGGTTTGAAAACAATTTTATTTTTCCAAAAGAAATCGTCGATGGATAATGATTGGATTGATGATTTTGGTGAAGATTCTGGTTCGGTCGAAGGAAATATATGATCACCGATGGTCAATGATCATGGATTGACAGATTTTGGTAAAAGGTTTCATGTTTCCAAAATAAAATGTTGATCATAGATGGTTGATGATCGAGGGATGGAAGATATAGTGAGGTGTTCAGTTCATCCAAGAGAAATGGTCAATCACTGATGAAGGAAAAGAGGATGATGACATGTTGTGCCATGTCAACATCCATGTTTCATGCCACGTCAAAATCCATGTGTCATTCCATGTGAGCATCCATGTGTGATTCCATGTAATCCAAAGTTCCATGTCAGATCCATGTGTCATGCCAAGTCAACATATACGCGTCATGCCATGTCAACATAGTTACCACAAAAACCAAGAAATGGTTAATGGCTAATGATTAGGGTTTGAATTTTTTTTTATCATGTTGGTGGCCAAGGAAATTCATCGATGGTCGATCGTCGATGATTGGGGGTTGACAAGATTCATGGGAAAATTTTGGTTTCTAATAAAATGGTCGATGGTCAATGGATAATGATCGAGGTTCAGGGAAATTAATGAGAAAGTTTGACTTACCAAAGAAAAATTCAGTCATCGATCATTGATGTAGTGTTGGAAAATCAACGATCCAGATTGCTTTGAGTTTTCGATCAATGGTGGAAATTCATTTGCATGTCTAGTGTAGGTTTGATGAATCAATGATTGAGATTCATTCCAATTTTTAGATCAATGATGCAGATTGATGGATGGTTATAACAATAAAACAATTGATATTCCACAATTGTTTTATGATTTTTTAAGGTTATAAACTTGCAGAGTGATTTTGAGGGCCTAAATGACATTTTTAGGCAGTGAAAAACTTGAGAACAAGGTGTACCTTGATACACATGTCTCTATAGATTAAATAAAAGAGCTCGGATAGAGATTTCCAATGAGATATTCTAGATGCAAAATGGAGTTCGTATAAGAAATTTATAGTTGGAACTATAGAGGGTATATTTTTAGTACTAGTTTACTTCTCGACAACATAAATCCTTTCTCATAAGTCTGTTTGGGGAAAAGGAGTAGTCTATGGAAATATTATGAACCATAGGAGACATTTGCAAAGATATATTTGGGATATGGGTATGTAAAAATGTGCAATAATAGAAATAAGACACTTGTATAATATAAGGGTAAAATGATAAACCATTCTAAACTTTTAGAGACCATAACTTTCATCTCAAAGCTCATATTTTAGCAAACGAATAGTCATTGGAAATATATTGAGTAGGAGAAGCTATCTCTCAACCCAAAATTTGGATTGATGCATTTTTTTTCTTCATAATTTGAAATGAAGATTGACCTGTAATCGAATTAATAAATATTTTTCAATGTACCTAATTGTAACAATAATTGTTGCATGCACATTCTTACAAAATTAGAGGTACATGAAAGTATATTTTGGTTCCTATATGATAAATAGAGATATGGAGGATGAATAAGGGTCTTATAGCCATGAGGAGGATATTATAGGTCTACATGATAGCATGGGAAATTATAAAATAGAGTCTAATGGAAGAGGAGACAAGAAGGAACTATAAGTATGATCACCCTACAAAGAGAAGTGCAGAGCTATAGATGCTAATGAAAATATTATGAAATATCATGAAGAGATACTTTAGAGCCTGAATATGTTGTATAAGAAATTCAATAAAGTTCTATCAAAAGAGAAGAAGCTACTACGAGGAAATTAAAATCATTTAGATATCATGATAGGAGGGATGATAATGGAGTATATAGACAATCAAGGAGTGTTAGCAAGAATTGGCATCATCATTCCCCAGGGTACTCCACCAAAAGAGGATATGCACATTCAAGGTCAGAGAGCATCCCAAGTATGTCTCCCATCAAACATCATAGGAGGAGACATCAGTCAAATATATTGCAAGGGGAGCTCAAAAATATAAATCCACCATATTTTGATGGAGAGAATAGGAAGGGAGAAGATGAAAAATCATGGTTTCTAGGAATGAGGAAGCATTTATATTTTCATAATTACTCATCAACTGTAAAAGACAGAATTGCACCCTACCACCTTCAAGGAAAGACATCTATGTGGTGGGATTGGATTAAGCAGGTTAAGAACCATGATGAGAAGAAAATTTCTTAGAAACAATTGAAGAAATATTTCTAGAAGTAGTACTTCTCAGAGCAATATTATGACAAGAATATGCATGATTTATTTGAACTCAAACTTGGGAACATGGCCATGGATGAATATGAAAGGAAATTCTTGTGACTTTTTAGGTATGTGCAGTTCATCAGGGTTGGGAAGGTAAACATTCAAAGGCACTTGAGTGGACTGTCATCCTTATACAAGGAAAAAATTCAGTTTGATGAGCCCATGAATTCAGAAGAATATGTAAGAAATGATATGTATTTTTATTATAAGAATAAAGGAAGGAAATATTTCCAAAAGGCCTGGGATGAAAAGAATAAAGGAAATATGGATCAAAGGAAGAAAGGATTAAAGCCACCTTTCATTAGGACTAGATATCAAGAACATCAATAAGGGAATCCATCTCAAGGTGATAAAAAAATGATAGATTCCATATGAAATATGCCAAGAAAACAACCCATAAAGTGTTGGGGTTGTGAAGGAGATCACATGTATAAAGATTGTCCTCACCAATGAGATAACATGAGGACCGTGCATAACATTAAGATTTAGGAGACAATAGAAGACGTGCACAAAAGTATACCAAGAATATATGCAAACTTGGATAATATACAAGTAAACCAACAATCCCACTTGATTGAATTTGAAGGTAAGTGTTGGTCCTAAATTCTGCACCTAAATGCTAAAGGGAAGATCTAGGCCACCTCAATTTTGGAATGGTTGTTTTTTTGATAATTTGATTTTGTTGGTCAGCTCAAGGATGGGTTTTCAAAGATGATAATCTGGTTGGAAAGGCCACACAGAATGAAGGTAAAATGTTAGGGTCCTAACCCACACATAGGTAGATTAATATATTCAGGTGTAATAAAAGTCAATATTAATAAGGCCTTTCAATAAAATAGAATAAGGCGGATGTAAGAAGACCTAATAGAAGCTTCCGCTTCTAGAGATATCTTCCTCTAGATGCTTCTCTTGATAGATATTTTGTATAAATAAGGGTCGAGGGTATGAAAACCCTGGCTTGGAGATTATTGTAACAGAGCACTGCTTTATTGGAGGTTGCCCCCTCGAAGAGGCCTGTGAACATTGCTTTTTGAATCAAAGTGCTATTTCTATTGTTGTTCTTATATCATTTCTGTGTTATTGTGGAGATTATGTTGGATATTTTACTATTATTATGCCATTTCTAGCATTTTATTTATGTTCTGCATATTTTATATATCTGGTAACTTGCAAGTGGTATCAGAGCATGTTCCTTGGCAAAAATTATGGGAATTTTTTTTTCCAGGGTAGACACGTATTCTAGCGTCTTTAAACCACAGAGATTTGTGGTTACGTGCATAAACTCATGGTTGAGGGATTCATACACGCAAGAAATACAAGTGCTTCTTAAGCACACATCTGTTGGCCACCCTTGTAACCTCTGTTGGTACCCCTTCGAGTGGTAGCACATCAAACAACACCTGTGTACAGATCGGCCTAGATTTCCTGAAGCCCTCTTTAGATAAACCTATCAGCCGCCGAACTGCTATAGTGTCACCAAGAACAACACTCGGGAAGATACTATCTAGTACCTGGGTATTCGAGTAGTATGGCTAAGGGTATGGTCTATCCTCCTTAGTTAGTTCCCTGAGATATTGGGCCGAGTACTACTGTTGGACCCCACACGTATATCAGAGAGCTATAGCACAGGGCAAACCTTTTTCTGTAGAACCCTTGAATACCTAACCCTTGGGGGACATAAACATAAATGAATTAAAAATAGACCAGATCTATTTTCGCGCAACTGTGTTTGGGTTGCCAAGTAAATGAACATCTCTTTTTGGTTAAACATTTGGGGATTTCATCACTGCAGTATTCTTCAAACCAGAGTATAACACCATTATTTGAGACCTAATCCATTGGATTCATCTCTCTTCCCTTATCACTTTCATCCATATCACTTTTAGACAATTTTTTTGACCCCACCCGCCCCTTTTCAGTTCACCCATCCTCATGGCCCATACACGTAGCCAAGACCTGGAAGCTCACTTCAACACCATGCAATCCGGTTTTCTAGAAACCCAAAAAGAAGTAAAACAAGTCAATGCTATTGTTTCCTCCTTCGATTCTTCCATCAATGCTACCATAAATACAACCCTACAGTCCTCAATGGAGGAAGTCAAACAAGAACTTACCACCCAGCTTGAATATGTCTTTGCAACACTATGCACCAAACTGAAGATCCCTATAGATGACCATTTCTCTGAAGCACATCCAAAGAATGAAGGTGAAAATTCCTCCCATTCCCATACCTTTCAGTCCCATCACTTTCAACGTGACATATGCCTTCCGAGGGTGGATGTGACCAAATTTGATGGCTTAGACCCCACTGGTTGGGTAACGCAAATGGAACATTATTTCTCTTTCTATGGCATTACTGATGACTTGGCCAAACTTCGGTATGGTGTTCTCCATCTAGATCAAGAATGTTGGCAATGGTGGAAATGGAGAAAAACTTCCCGTCAAGGGTATATTGCTTGGACCCAATTTGTGACTGAGCTTTATGAACGCTTTGACACAGACATCAACCATTTGGGTTGTTTGACAAAGTTGAAGCAATCTGGCATAGTAGAAGACTTCATAGCTGCCTTTGAACGCTTGGCTTTTTGAACAGAGGGAATGACTGATGCTTTCTTTCGAGAGTGTTTTATTAGTGGCCTCAAGGAGGAGATTTGAGCCCATGTCTTGGTGGCTCGACTCTCGACTTGGGTGGAGGCTACTAAAAGAGATAAAGAAGCACAACAGGTTGTATCATCTCAAAACCAAAAACCCTCCTTTATCCCCTGCCCTAAACCTGTCACTCCCCCTACTCCCTCTACCCCGTTAAAAATCAAAAAATTGACCAGGGATGAAAGGGTTGGACTCCAACTCAAAGGCCTTTGTTATAATTGTGATGAAAAATATTTCCCGAGCCACAAGTGTAAGGAACAAAATATTTTTATGGCCATCTCTGAGGACATTTCAGAAGAGGATGTTGAAACACCCCTTGTGTCTGAGTCACCTGAAATCACTGACATAACCCCCTCCCAAAGTAGAACCTGTCATTTCCCTCAATGCTCTCACTAGTTTTTCCTCTCCCCAAACCCTGAAGTTAATCGGTTATATAAAGCATCAGAAGGTCATCATTATGGTTGGTAGTGGAAGCACCCATAATTTTATTCATCACCGCATTGCCCAAGAAACTCATTACTACATCCATGCTGTCAATAATTTCCAAATCATGATTTCCAATGGTGGTTCTATGAAATGTGGAGGGCGCTGTGAAAATGTGTGTCTCCAAATCGGTGACTACCACCTAAAATCCCATATGTTTGCTATCGACATGGGTGGCTGTGACATTGTGTTGGGTGCCAACTGGATAAGAACTTTGGGTCCCATTATCATGGATTTTAAGGCATTAACCATGCAATTCAACCAAGAAGGCCACCAATATAAAATCTAGGGCATCATTGTTAGTTCACCTGAGGTCATTAGTTCCCATCGCATGGAAAATTCGCTCAAAAAAGGTCATTCTGGTGTCATTGCCCAACTCCATGCCATTCAAGCAATAGAAACACCCCCGGTGCCACATGACCTCCAAGCTCTCCTTTCTAAATATCAAATGGTATTTGCCACTCCCCAGGGCCTCCCTCCTTCCCATGGTGTTCATGATCATTCCATTCCCCTTGTACCCGGAAGCCTTCCTCCCAATATCCATCCATATCGCCACCCCTTCTCACAAAAAAATGAAATTGAGAAAATGGTCTAAGAACTCCTTAATGTAGGCGTTATCCACCCTAGTATGAGCCCTTACTCTTATCCTGTAGTCATGGTCCTGAAAAAACAAGGTTCTTGGAGAATGTGTCCTAACTTCCGGGCCCTCAACAAACTGACCATTAAAGACAAATTTCCCATTCTTGTCATTGATGACCTCCTGGATGAATTGAGTGGCACCAAATTCTTTACCAAACTTGATCTTCACTTAGGCTATCACCAGATACGTATGAAAGAGGCAGACATTCCCAATATGGCCTTTCACACTCATGAGGGCCACTATGAGTTTTTGGTCATGCCCTTTCACTTGTGTAATGCTCCCTCCACCTTCCAAAGCCTCATGAATCATGTCTTCTATCCCTTTCTCCGTCATTTTTTCTTAGTTTTCTTTGATGATATCCTCATCCATAGCAAAACATGGACCGACCATCTTACTCATGTGGATCAAGTTCTCCATCTCCTCTCCCAGCACCAACTTTTCCTGAAATAGTCCAAATGTTCTTTTGGTGCCTCAGAAGTAGAATACTTGGGTCATTTGGTTGGCAAGGATGGCTTTAAGGTGGATCCGAAAAAGATTAAAGCTATGCAAGATTGGCCGCACCCAAAGACTCTCAAAAGATTGCATGGATTTATGGGCTTAACAGGGTATTATCGCAAGTTTGTTAACAAGTATGGAAAGATTGTAGCACCTCTCACTGCTCTCCTAAAAAAGAACTCTTTCACTTGGACTCCAGCCATTACTCAAGATTTTCAAACCTTGAAGATGACCATGTGTACCACTCCGGTTCTGGCCCTTCCTGATTTCACAAAGACCTTTGTGTTGGAATGTGACGCCTCAGGGAAAGGAATCATCATTGTCCTTATGCAAGAGGGTCGACCTTTGGCCTTCACCAGTAAGCAATTGTCTGAAAGGAATCTGGGTAAACCCATTTATGAAAAGGAAATGTTGGTTATTCTGCATGTCGTTGAGCTGTGGCACCCTTATCTCTTGGGGAAACGCTTCCAAATCAAGACCGACCATCAAAGCCTTAAGTACTTTATGGAACAACGCATTTCCTCCCAGGAGAAAAAAAAATGGGTGACTAAGCTCTTTGGTTATGATTATGAGATCAATTACAACAAGGGCAAAGACAATGTAGTGGTGGATGCATTGTCCCAAAAATATGAAGAAGAAGGATCCCTTTTTTCTCTTTCCTTTATTGTACCCGATTGGCTCCAAGTTGTGCGACAGGAATGGATTCAAGACCTGTTGATGGGCGAAACAATCCATCCGTCAACTGGAAGAGTGGAACCTGTCCAGGGTTGTCTAAATAACCCAAGCCATTTGGAATGGACCACCCTGATGAGTTTAACGGCTCCGTTGGCCGCTCTAAGGTCTCCTAGGGAAACCAAAGAGAAGGGTTGATCTGAGCTAAGAGATCTAAACTAAGGAAACTAGAAACTAATAAAAATTAACTAAAACAAACTAACTAACTAAATAAAAGAAATCAAACTAAAATAGCGGAAACTAAAACACTAAAATATAAACTATGCTAACTATTCTATCTACAAACTACTAACTATTCTCATAATAACTCAAATCAACTATCTAATTATCAAGTTAATTACAGTTTATTCACAAATATACATTACATACAATTTACAGATTTGAATAAACCCGTGAAACTAATTTGCTTGCTGCCCTAAGACAGCGAAGGTAACTCTTTTTTGGTTTTATGATTTATGAATAAGAAAGTAAACTAGAACTGAAATTAAAACAAATCAAAACTATATCTATATTAACTACTTAATAAAAACAGTAAACTAAATACTAATTGACCTGGAAACGCTCCAAGTCTGCCCTGCGTATGATGACTTCTAAGCTGATTGGAGGAGGGAAACTCACACCAGTTAAGCCCTTGAGCTTCTCGGAAACGATCAGCTATAATGCTTCCTGAAGTATTATTACAGGACAAACAAGACATAAAAGATTATCATAACAACTTTTTGATTATAAATTACTGCAAAAGGGGAAACCTATTGTGCAACAAACTTATATATTACAATTCAAATTATGAAGAAGACAAAGCTATCATTCACTAAAAAGAATTGATAATTGTTATTCCTTTTATCGATTTAGGAAGGAACAAGATATAGATAACAACGATCAGATTATATCATTTGCATGTGATTCAGATAGCTAACGCAATACCAAACCATGAACAAACTGATATACAAAACATAGAACAAAGTGTTGATATATTGAACAGCGGAAAGCTATAACAAAACACCAATTCTGCTCCAGTTTGAATCAGAACTCCATATCCTTGTTCTCCCCCAACTGAGGATTCTCTTCATTACAAAACCATAGGTTTATATAGGTTTCTCACAAGGTAAAACTCCCTTGTGGA
>ML783071.1:277990-326719 GCA_009831015.1 Picea engelmannii
GGGGGGGGGGGGGAACAAGCTAAGATGACACATAAATCATGGAGGATAATTAAAAAAAATCAAGTTTTAAGAGGATATATAGGTGAATGAGGGGAAGGGAAGGGATGTAGACCTAAGTTTCAACATTGTCTCCAACCGGGGATAGAACTTTCCTATGAGGTGATAAGAATAGTAGATCAGGTGCCTTACTTCTCTAAACTCTTTGTTACTTACCTTTGTTTCTATCTTCAAGCCATGCTCTCTATCTTTATTCAAACTGAAAATTGAAACTACAACTACACCCAAATGCCTTTGTTGGGATATTGAGTCTTTATTCAAACAACTATCAAATCAAAATGAAAATGAAAAGAAATTATAGTACAAGATGGACCACTCCAAGTCCTTTAAATGAAATAATGTTTCAAGAAGCACCCATTTAATAGGCTCCAAAAAATCTCAGTATCATCTAGATTTTTCAATATGACTATATTATTATCCAGAACCTTGACCACTTTGAATGGAACAAGCCATGTATTATCGAACTTACCATTCTTAGGCTTGTCCGTTCTCATAGCATCCCACCTCAAAAACAAGTTTCCTTCTTGAAAGATTTTCTTTTTGGTTTTTATGTCAAAGGAAATCATGAATTTACTCTGATATGCATCAGTCCCTTGATTTAATGCTTCCCTCTTCTGGTTCACTTCAATGATCTGATATTTTTTTCTCTACATGTCGTTTAGTTCCTCAACCTCTTCTTGTAGAAACTTTAAAACTGGTAGTCCAAGCTAAGTAGGAAACACATTATTTACCCTGTACACTAGCTGGAATGGTGAGGTTCTCAATGATTTCTTAGTGCTGGTTCTATCATCCCACAAGGAATATTTAAGCTTAGAGTCCCAATACTTTTTGTTTTCATCCAACAACTTCTTGAGGATTCTGATGAGAGTCTTGTTTCAAGATTCGTCTAGCCCATTTCCCTATGGGTAATAGGGTGTAGAATGTGTTAGGACAATGTTGTAACTACCATATAAGTCAATCATGGCCCTGGAATTGAATGCTTGGTAATGTTTTGTTACTAACTTCCTTGGGCAGCCAAACCTGGAAACGATATTTGTTTCTAAGAAATTAATGATCGCCTTGTCAGTATCATTTCTTGTGGGTACAACTTCAATCCACTTAGTGAAGTAGTCAATTACAGTGAGGATCCACTTATGTTTTCCACTATAGGTTGGGTTTATCTCACCAACAAATTCTAGTCCCCATTGTTGAAAGGGACCATCGAAAGTAATTGGCTTTAGGGGAAATGAAAGCAATTTCTACATCCCAACAAACTTATGGCATTCTTCACAAGCCCTGACTGTGGAAAAAAAATAATTGAAGATGGTGGGCCATTAGTATCCTATCCTCAAGATCTTAAGGGTTGTAGCCTTCCAATGTTGGTGTCCTCCACACACCCCTTTGTGCATGTCTGTTATAACCTGCTTAGACTCATCCTCATCCAAACATTTCAGCAAAATTCCAGTAGGATCTTTCCAATATAGATTCTAGGTTATAATGCATAATTTTAAATATTTCAATTTAAGAGACCTAACCTTTTATTTTTCCATTTCAGTTGGAGCTTCTAGGTGTTACAAAAAGTACAAAATATCTGTATACCATGGGAAAAAGAGTAATTCTCAAATTCATGCATGTTGTTCTTTGCAACTTGCATCATGGAGGCATCTGATTAGTTGGAAGTATGGTGCAACTCCAATGCTTTATAGTTGGAGTCTGATAATAACTTTTCAAGGCCCTACCATTTAATTAGCTTGGTGGGATTGATGTGCAAGTCATATTATAACAATTTGAAAATCCACTTTCCCCTCTTCCATTCATTGTCAGGTTGCACTAGAATTTCCTTCGCACTGCTGCTAGGAACATAGGCTATGATGTTGGACTACAAAACATACACCCTGAAGGCCTTTAAATCATTGACCAATGCATAGGCCTACTTCTCCAATATATCATATTTTAGTTCATCATCCTGGAGCACTTTAATGAAGAAGGAAATAGCTTTTCCATCCCCTTCTTCATTCTTATGAAACATTATTGCAACAATAGTTTCCTTGGTGGCAAAGGAGAAAATGAGGATTTCCTTGGAATAGTTTGGACTAACCAGCACATGGGCTTCAACCAAACCAAAGCCTTCTTGATCTTCTGAAAGGTTGATTTGGCCTCTTGTGACCATTTTATATCATCATCTTTCTTTAGCATGTTAGTAACATATTTTATTATTTGAGCAAAATTTGGCACAAAGCACCTCCAAAAAATTATTTTTCCTATGAAAGATTGAATATCCTTCTTATTCCTAGGGATGTCAATTTTATGGATAACATCAACCCTCTCTAGGCCTATTTTAATTCCCCTTTTTGATATTATGTGTCCTAAGAGTCTACCTTCTAACGTATCAAAATGTGAGTTTTGGGGATTCAAAGAGATTCCATACCTTATGCATTTTTGAAAAATATGTTGCATGTGTTGTAGATACTCATCATCAGATTTAGAGAATATGGTGATGTCATCCAGGTATATTACCATGAAATCTTCCTTTTCACCCACGAATGCATTGTCCGTGGACCTCTGGAAGGTAGCCCCCGTCTTCATCAGACTGAAGGGGATTTTGTCATACATGAATGTGCCCCATGCTGTGGTGAAGGATGTTTTCTCTTTATCTTCTTCAATAACTGTTGCCTGGCTATAACCTGAATATCCATCCAGCATGGATATTTTGTGATAACCTACTACCCTTTGCAAAATATGGTCCATGTTGGGCAAAGAATAGTTTTCTTTTAGAGAGCATTTGTTCGAGTTTCTGAAATCAACACACAAGAGTATCTCTCCACTTTTATTTCTAACATGAACCAAGTTGGCCACCCAATCTAAATACCTTAAGGGCACAATGATTTTAGCATCAAGAATTTGTTTCAATTCTTTCTCAATGATAGACATTAGCAAGGGATTCAATTTCCTAATTTTATGTCTGAAAGGATTTGAGCCTGCCTTCAGGGGTATCTTGTGTTGAATAATATAAATATCAATGGTCTTCAAGTCCTCATAAGACCATGCAAAAATATCAGAAAATTGTTTCATGAGGTTGACATACCTGCTTATTTGTTCCTCTAGCAGTGCCTTGGATATTTTGACCACTTTGGGATTTGCAGTTGTCCCAATGTTGCATTCCACTACTTTGTGTTCCTGATTTTTCATGGAAACATTCCTAGAGACATCATTGATGTCAAACAACCTCTCCAGTGGCACCAAACCTCTCGGGATATGGTTTGTATTAAGTTCCACAATGTTGTGTCCAACCAGCTTGTTCAAAAAATGAGAAGCCTATTGATTTTTTGTTTCATATCCCCCATTTTCCTGATCAATGGAGATATTTGAGAATTCTTTGATGGTTTGGAGGAATATTTTGAGCTCCAAGTAATCACTAAAGACCTGCCAATGCTTGAAATTATCTGGTATGTTTTTCCTATGTCTAACCTCCACTTCATACTTGAAATTTGGAAAAATGGAAGGTTTAAAAGTGCTGGCAGCCAAGGCTAAAGAATCTTCCCTATGATTAGCCTCTCTAGGAATAAAGGAAATATTAAATGCCAAAAAGAAGTTGTCCACCAAGTCCCATACCTCATTTTTGAACTATTTTTGTCTTTGTTGCTCATCCTAATAAATATCTTTGAATTGGTTGAAAATCATCTCAGAATCACCAAAGACTTCCAATCTATCAATAGTCGAGTCTTTAAAATCCCTTAATCCAAGCACCAAAGTCCCATATTCTACTATGTTGTTAGTTGTCTCAAATTCTAGCTTATATGAGAATGTAATCACCTCCTTTCAAGGAGCAATGAGGACTACACCAACCTGAGATCCCTCCTTTGAAGATGATCCATCAAAACACATATTCCATACTTCATTACCCCGATTTGTCAGTGGTTGATTTCTATATTTACTGACTGATATTTTTGGTGCATCATCATTTATATTAAAAATAGATGACCCGATTTCATCTTCAACAACATAAATCATATGGTTTCCTGGATTTTGATGATCAATGACAATATATGCCAGTCTAACCTCTCTGTATAATCTCATGTGTTCAACTCCAAAGAAGGAAATGGTTGCATATGTGATATCCATATGAAGGGATCCTCCAAATTTCTTGGCCTATGTCCTAGACAAAAGCATACCAAACTTTGGGGGAATGTCAACTACTACAATATCCATTACTACACTTTTCACAAGTCGTTTAGACAGAGAAACCACCAAATATTTAATCATCCCCAAGCATTTTACCTTTTTTGAACCAAACGAGTAAATATCTTGGTAGGGCTTAGTGATATCCAACCCAAGATCCTCCATTACAACTTTGGGCACGAAATTATGGAAGGCACCTGGATCCATCAAATAATTGTGAAATATTTTTTCATGGATAGTCAAGGATATATAAAAGGGTGGATAAGAATTTAAATTGTCTTCAATGTGTGGGCCCACAGTAATTTCAAGGTTCTCATATTGTAAACTAATTACATTAGAGGTCATGGAAGCAACAGGTGGATTTAATACCTTCATAATGGATTTCTTGAATGGCTCATTTTTCAGCAATTCTGTTAAAGGTATAGGGATATTTATTTTGCTTAACTCATGCTCAATGTTGAAAGTGATGGGATGTCTATCATCTTATTTTAATTCAATGGAAACATGCTTAGATGGGAGGGAGTGATCATATTTTTTTAGTCATGCCTTTGCTTGGGCCTTGTTTGGGGGGAAAATATGATTTTTTATTCTGAGCAGGGGAAGATAACTTGGAAGCCACTGGCCTAGGCCTCAAATCATACTTTTTTGGGGGCTGACTATGAAAATTTTCCTCCTTCTACACCTCTTCCTCGAATTGGCTTGACAACTGTGATATTTCATAATCTTGTTGTGATAGGTGACTAGGATAAAGATTAGTTTCATTGAACAACACAACAACATCATCTACAACATCACTCTCCACATCCATTTCCTCAATTTCATTGTTCTAGAAATGTCGTACAACCCTTTGATGCTACACATTTCTCCTCTCTCTCTGCATGACTTGGGGAACATTATTTGGCCTTCTAAATTGGTTTGTATTTCTATTTCCAACATCTTGATATGGCCTATTTAGATTTTTGGTTTCTGATTTTATCTTGGTTATCTCTGATGTTAAAGCCTTCAAATTTTTGGTCATATCCTCCAACTTTGGATCATATTTTGCTGGGTTGGAAGAGGAAGGAAGCTCTTCCCTTTGTTTCTTTTTATCCCTATCAGATTTATTCTTTAGTTTTTAAGATTCTAGGATATTGGATTCAACTTCAATAACTTCCTCTTGCATGGAAAAAAATGTGGTGGACCTTCTCTCCCTCAACAGAAGAGAGAATTATACATCAAAGAAATTTTAAAATGTGATCTTGATTGAGGCTTCAATTGGCTTGATCTCATCAGGGATCTTGTTGTACATTTTTTTTAACCTCTTTATGAAATCTGATACAGACTCCCCACTCTTCCTTCTTAAAGCCGCAAATTTGGTTATGTAATACAAATAGTCTTTCCTATCCTCTCATTGCTTCAGAAAAGCTTCATCTAATTCCTCCATCCATGTAATAGAAGCAAAGGTCAATCCATGGCACCACTTCCTTACATACCCATATAGACTCTACACAAACAACCTCATCCATACATTTGCATGTTCAATGTTGAAGTTGTCTGCAAAACTATAAAATGCCACCAAATGTTCCTCAACAGTTACTTCCCCCTCAACATTATACCTTGGAAGATACTTCATGTAATCACCTATGGGAAAGGCATTTGAGTTCTGAGGTAACACCAAATGCGCATACCCGCATGTAATCATGGCCTCAATCCTATTGACAACCATGTTTGGTATAATTATATTATAACGTTTAGGAGGAGTTGTGGGTGTGGTTGATGGAGGAGATAATGAAGCAACATTTGAGCCAAGTGATTTCTGAGGAATGATGACAAGGGGATTCTAAAAAATAATAACCTCGGGCTACTTATGGTTATGGATAGAGGAAAAATTTTCAGCAGTGGCCTTGCCTTTAAAAGACAAGGGGCATTTCTGAGCAATGATAGTCTTCCTTAACTGTCTCAATGAATTAGGGTTAGTTGTATTACCATTACAATCAAGGTTTACTTTGGGAGTTTTAGGAGGCTTGGGATTTGATTTCCTGACTCTTTTCCTGGGAGGCAAACTTCCTTAACAAGGTTGTATTCAATGGAGTCGTCAGGTGAAAAATGGAAGCCACATTTGTGCCTGATCTTTGTTCACCATCAAAGATCAAATCTGATCGTTTTTGGTTCTCCCAGGGAAAGATATTTCATTACTCTATTCCCCGACAACAATGCTAGAAGATGTTGGTCCTAAAGTCTTCACCTAACTACTAAAGGGAAGAGCTAGGCCACCTCAATTTTAGAATGGTTGGTTTTTTGATAATTTAATTTTGTTGGTCAGCTCAAGGATGGGTTTTCAAAGATGATAATATGGTTGGAAAATCCACATAGTATGAATGAAAAATATCCTTTTCTAATGGTATGGATATTAATGTACATTTGGGGATATGAAAGAAAAACACATGAGACAATAGCCAACAATGCAATGAATTCCTTTCTATGTCAGAATAAAGAGTTAAAATAATATCTTAAGACTTAAACAAATATCTATATGCAAATCATCCAACAGGTTGTCAATTAGTTGATCTTTTCACTAAACAATAGTTGTATAACAGGTTGCATAATCAATGGAAATTTAATCTAAAACAATGGCTGAAAGAACAAGGAAATGTACATTGGACACATCACAAAATTTGCATTCAAAATCAGATTAAACACACACAGATTTAAGTAAGAAAAACACAATTGTCATCAACATATATTCATTAGGTAGAGAAATTTACAATCTTGTAAGAATGTCCAGCCCTTCTAATACTTTTATTTTCCACCAAAAACTGAACCCTCTAATCATACACAAACTACTTATTTATCCCTTTTTTGCAGAGTACTTCGACCCTCTTTAAAACTTAAACTTAACACTAGTATGACAACTAAATAAATGAACTAGGATTCTTCTACTACAACATATCTACATATCTTTAAATTGAGTGCATATAACAGTCATGCCACTCTTTAACTTACTCTTAACAAAAATGGGGATCATATCACACAAAAATAATCTCTTATTGATTTTTTTCACTACTATCTAAAACTTAAAATAACTATATATACATAAGTGAAAAAAACCTCTATTGTTTAAACTGGAGGGCAATTTTTTTTTAACAAAACTAATGTGATAGAAGGCAATGACTGGGACTATGCCTTGATATTCATGTGTAGTCTCAACTAGAGTCTAATTGGTAGGTGACTTTATGTGTTGGAATATTCCTTGAATTGTTCCTCCTTATATGCATTAGTCCACCTCAAATGATTTCCTTCAAGAAGAAGTAGGTCTTTTGGTGCTTTCGTTGCAATTTATGATACTTTTTCTGCAACTTGGAATGTTGCTTGTAGAGTTTGAACCTGTAGCCTTAATGCTTTGACCCGGTGGTTGTCATTTGCATCTTCATAAACTTCTTATTTTGGTTTGACCAAGACTTTCTTCTTGCCTTTGTATTTTAATCTTTGTTCCGCATCCATGATGGCTTTGTTATGATCATCCAACATTGTAATTCCCCTAGACCTCATTGCATACCTATGTGTTATTTCAAGTCCTCCTATGTGTGATTCCTTTATATGCCCTTGTAGTTATTATATGGTAGCCTTAACTTCTAATTTTATGTCCTATACGTGTTTCATGGGGGACACCTATGCATGTGAGAAGATGCCATCAAAATCTTGTTCAAGATCTAGGCCAAAATCCCTTGCATCTTGTTGTAAGATTGAATCTGTAGGGTACTTTGTTTTGACAGCTTCAAGTTGTACTATTGAAGATTCACCTTTGCATAATTCCTATTTTATTTTATCCCCTACCATCTTTTTGAGTGTATGGACATCCATTTATTCCATAATATCAAATTCAAGGTTGTCATTATCATCCTCAATCACAATTGGTTGGGTGTCTTTTAATGATGGATTAAAGGGAGCCTTAGAGTTCATCCTTAATTGGTTTGTAATTTTGGTTTTCCTGTTTTGATTGTTGGGCATCCCAATGCTTTGATTCCCTTTCATTTCCTTGGTTTTCTTAGCCTCAAGGGATTCCTTGAGTAAGGTTTTCATAGGGATAAAATCTTCTCTAAATATTTTTGGACTATGTTGTTTTTCTTTCATTTTCTCTCTCATCTTTTTGGAAATTTACCCTACCTTTTGGTCCGAGTGACTTGTGTATCTTCATGATTTCTGGGTGACAAAGGACTCTTTGGAATACCCTGCATTTTCTATTGTATACAAAAACACATGTTTGTCTTAGTTTCCATTTGTTTTTCAGTGAAGGATCTCAACTGCATTTGGAGGGTTTCTTCTTTTATTAAGGTCACTAAATTTTCTACACTCGATGGGGTACCTTTAGTTTCAGGAGGCCTTCTGTTTTTTTCTAGTTTTTGTGAAACCTTGGATGAGCTACCATATTCACAAGAAACCTTATCCTCTATGCCATCACCATCCCCTTTATCATCGATCTATGTATCAAGTTGCTTTTCCTGCTCTAGTAAACCTAGAGATCGTGGAAATTAATCCCAAGACATTTCGATTTTGTCCAGTATGAAGAGCACCATGATGTTGATCAAACCCTGATGATACAAGATTCTATGGGAAGAATCGGGATGGAACTAAACCATTCTATCCATTTTAGTGAGGATTTTGAGCAAGTAAAAGGACAAATTCAACTCTTTATCACTGCTCAGGTGCATGAGAAAACACATGTGGTAATAATGTATGCTCATGAATCCACCCTCACCTTTTATGTATCATTGGAAAGTGGTGAGAGGAACCTTCCACTCTTGTTTTACCCTTGTGAATGGAATCCTATATCTCCATACAAGGTTCTATTGCTCTCTCACCAAAAATTTGTTACATAGTTCATGGCTTACATTGTCATTCTTATACCACCTTTTTGTTGGCCCTTGACCAAGTTTTGAGGAACACTTGGTCATATTTTACCATTTTTGGGACTTCGACAGCTTGTCAAAGATGGAGTGTGAGGTGAAGCAGAGATCATGGAAGCTAGACCCCCTTTTTGGGTCCTTTTTTGGTTTTGGGGGATAATGTAACGAGAACGAGATATCGGCCCATGGGTTTACCCATGTTTAGTCCCCTTTTTGTAATGTATAAGTAGAAGTCTAGGCTATGTAAGAAGAGACCTTTTTTTGAGGAGACTTGAGAAGTGCCTTAGTGCTAAGAGTTGATCTGTGTGATACACTTGCAGAGATAAGTGCAAGTATTATAAGTGCTAAGTGCACAGATTGTAAGAAGGTTTTATGCTTAGAGATACTCGGGGAAGGAGGATCTAGCAAGCTGCGTAGATATCCTGTCCTGCATGGAGTAGGTTTTGAGGCTCTGTGCTTGTAACCGATTGGCCAACAGTAATAGAGAAGAAGAGTTGGTGGATGTAGCCCCAGGGTGGGGGTGAACCACGTAAATCTATGTGTCATGATTTTTGTTTTTACTTACATGTGTTTTCCCTCTCTTGATAAGTGCTATGACATAATTAGATAGATTTAATTATGCCTTGTGATTATTAGATGTGTATAGATGATAGATTTGATGTGTATGAAGTTGCTAAATGCTTGGTCTACCAGATCTGGTTTGTTGTATGTTGCTAAGTACTGAATCATCTTAGATCTAAGCATATACTGCAATGCTCTGTGTTATCTGCAGAGTGAGATAAGGGTTAATTCTAGGTGAATTATTGATGCTAAGTTCTTTGTTAAGTGTGTAATCACAGATATGGATCCCAACTAAGGTTGCAGTCACCTAAATCCTTCGGTCACCCCTGCGTCTACCTCGAGTGAGACTTCATCTTCTTCACAGGTGTTTTCGAAAGGGCCAATAGTTAGGGTTTTGTTGGTGCATTGTTGTAGCATTGAACCCTGGGTCCGCCCCTTTGCCAACAAATGGTTTCATTGTTGGGACCTGAAACTATGATTGTTGGGAACTAATAAAGAAGAGTCTTTGTGTAAAGATTCATCCTGAACTTGTGGAAACTCTATGCATAGATCTATCGCTCTAATGCGCAATACTCTACTTGACCTACGAAGCTTTGTGCTGAAGAAAAGAAGCCAGATCTGAAGAAAAAAGGTAAGATCTGTAAGATTTGTGCTCTGATAAAGGTAAGAATAGTGAAAGGTTTTAGATTTGGAAGCTTTGTGCTCAATAAGTGGAAATTTTTGTTTCTAAAGAATGAATTTAGGTATGTTTGATATATTTTGTCCTAGCTTGAAAACGAGGCAATTGTTAGATGGAAGAACATTTGATATGAATAGATCTGATAAGAATAATGAAAGATATGTTATACCTATGCATAGAAAGAATGTTTGGACTAATGATTGGATGTAGGATCGTAGAAAGAATTTTTTGCAGGCTAGCCATTATGATCCTAGCGTGCAGTACAGGAAAAGTTGGGGATCATTGAAGAGAAAGAGAGGATTAACTCTTTGTTATAGTTATAGAAGACCAGGACATCTTGCTAAGGAATGCCTTGGGAGAAAAACTAGTTGCCTCTATTGTAAGGATATGGACCATGAAGTAATGGATTGCCCTAGAATGATTGCTAGACTTGAAAAGATGAATATGGAGCAAGCAAACCCTAAAGGAAATCAAGAGACTAAGATTATAGAAGAACCCTAGAAAGAATTAGAGATTGTGTTACTGAAAATGAAAGAAACCCTGAATGAACATAAAGATGCCAATTTGTCAGAGATATTCAAAGAAAAGGAGAAAATCGAAGTAAGAATAGGAGACTTCGACATTGATTGTGCTCTGGATGAGGAAACATAGATGAACATTATGATAGAAAGCACTTGGGAAACCCTAGGAAGGCCTGTTATGGTTCCTTCACTAGGAAAAATAAGGTTGTTTAAAGGAAAAATGGTAACCCTATGTGGCAGGATTACCCAGATAGCTATGAGTACCCATGGAGCTTCGACAGAGGAAAAATTCAAAGTTATTAAATTTATTTATGACCATGCCCCATTTCCAGCTTTGTTAGGCAAGATATGGATTGAAAAAGACTAGATCCGAAGAAAATAAGAAAAGGAATCCCTAGAACAGAAGAGGCAAGAACTCATGGAATTTATGACTAGAAGGATCACCTACTTGATGGAAGAACAAGAGAATAAATCTAAGCTATTGGTCACCAAGGACTTGGATGTCAAAGATATAAGAGAATTAGAGGAACCATAGAAGATTGAAATACTTAATCCACATGTTGACGTAGTATTACCCTTGGATCTGAAGAAATAATCTCAGCAGTACGAAGTGACTATGTCGAGAGAAGATAGGGATCAGAATGGGAAAAGACCGACCGAGTTGAAGACTATCAGGAAGAAGGATAGAAAATTCAGTAAGAAAAAGGCAGATATTGAAAATTTACAAGAGATCCTAGGTGGAACAGTACAGAAGGAAAAATCACAGGAATTGAACTTCGGTGAAATATCAGAACAACAACATATGGCACTTCATCATGTCGAAGAAATCTAGCCATTGGACCAATATACCCATTCGAATTCCACCCCAAACGGATAGAAAATCATTAAAGGATCACCGCCAAACCTTTGGACCTCACCATAATAGACAAATCTATTGTTGATGAATTTCCTATTTAGCTCATCACGCCATGCCCGAAGAACACTTTTTCCAACTGAAAATTTGAAGCCCGCAGAACTAGTGATTTTATATAGTGATCATTGCAAGCAGATTGTTCATCCTAGTGCAGTATTGGAGATCATCGTGCCCCAATTATATTTTTTGAGTGCGTATGTCCAATGAGCTCACTGCAGTTGAGGAATCTGTCATAGAGGTCCTTCTCGATTTAATGACAGATAGAGTCATGTTAGAAAGAGGAATGTCCATCAGAGTCTAAGAATCATTGACGAGAGGAGTGCAATCCTCCCCATCAACTGCTCGAGCAGGAACATCTCCAGCCTATGTGGAAAGGCGAAATGAGCATAAATATGGCATAGCTAATGCGAAGTTAGTGCCATCCATCCTACCATCTTACATACCCCCTTTGAGCAGTTTGATTAACAGAGACAGTGTCCCTAGAGACTTTGAATACACCCTAGTCACTGCATATATATCAAAAGGAGTACGCACCTACTGCGCAGATCAAGACAAGGTTACAGAGTTGAAGTTTTGCGACTTCAACCTGGGGGACTGTAAGTTTTACAGCATGCTCACCCCGTATAGATACATGAAAATAAATAAGAGAAATAATTCAAAGATCGTCCCTCAGCAATGGACGATGAACTTCGTGCAGTCTACTTTTCTCAACGTTATGAAAATACCATACTTCGTCAGACACCAAGAGGTGAATCCTTGTGTAAAATTGTTTCTAGCAAGTTACCACGGAGGATACCTGTGGTTAACTATCGCATAACTGTTGATTTGGTATTGATCAATCATATCACTAGGCTTAGCATCCAGGTCCCTGATCCCTAGGATTACTACCCTGAAAAGACCGCGGACCGTTCTCTTTCACAGAAGATTAAAGAATCTTATGGAAATGTTGAGAAGGGCACGCGAGGCTACAAGGTATCCTCTATTGACAGTGGCACAGTGTTCCTGGAATGTCAACTAATCGCAGGGAAGTTGGTACGTAAGAATCAACCTACACAAGTATCAGGATTCATAGTTGACCTCACAGGAAAATGCGCAAAGGGACTACAGATGAACTCGGTAAAGTACCTGGTAAACTAGCTAGAGATTGATTGTAGAGAAGCCCAGGATCAGGGGCATGAATTCCATTTTAGTTGGCTTCTAATACTGATCACTTTTGTTGCATGGGAGCTACCAAAAGGAATAACCTTCCCAGGCCTCAACCCCTTTGAGCCACTAGTTGCGAAGTTCAGTACATTGTGGTACTCGACTGACATGAACAAGCAATGGAAATTGAATGTCATTTTCCACACGTATTATAACTAGTTGAAAGAATCCATAGGGGGTGAACCTCGCATAACCCCAAACAGTTTACAAAGGTTTTGACCTCTGATAAATTTCAGTGCAGACCATCACTTTATATACCTAACTCCACGCGTCGATGAGCACCAAGAACAACTTCAGTCCTATTACAAGATGATAGAAGAAGACCTAGAAGAGATCACCAAGGAATGGTTAGAAAACCTCCTTGTTGTAGAAAATCCAGTGGAGATTTCATACATCAACAGCCTAGAAGCTGCACAGGACACACCTGGGCCCAGTAAGATAAATAAGACAAAGAATCCTGAAGAGGTTCATGATGTATATAGCAGATCTGTAAGGACGACTTCCATCACACTAGATAAAGGAGGTAATGGCGAAGACCTAGAGGAAGTCGAACAGAGACTGGAATACAAAGTCGAAGTTATAAAGAAGAGAAAAGGGTCACCTTCGAAGTCTCCCTCCCAAAATAAATCAAAAGCAATCATAACTAAGATGCAGACCACGCTCACTCTGGATGACTTCAGTTTCCTCCTCGCAACTATGAATGAAGCCATAGAAGAGATAACAGAAAAGAAGGAAGTGAAGCAGGAGAAAATATATAACAGGATTGAAATTGGGCTCCAAGAAGTGCAACAGACACTCCAGTCTATCCACGCAATATCTACTGCACCTCTGCCAGACGTAACAACAAAAGTGGGAGAAGAATCAATTAAACTCTGCAAGATTGTTGATGTAGTCTAAGTATGCCTTCGACATGCACAGGAAGAAAAAGCACAAGTTACTCAAGCCTTAAAGAGAGTACAAGAGGAAATCATAGAACAACACCGAGCCATGCAACAAGAGAAGGATGCTCTCCAAGCAAAATTTGAAGAAGATAGAGCGAATATCCAAAAGGAGAAAGAGCAACTGCTTGTGAAGCAGCTCAAGATGGAAGAAGTAGTTAACCAAGCATTCTTCTCTGTCACTGGCTTAGAAAAAAAGAGAGAAGAACCCTTCGAACGTCAAGTGATGAATATTTCTGAAGTTATTCAGTAGCTTCAGCAAAGGTTCGTGGAATTAGAGCTTCAAACTATATCATCATCCCCTTTATCATCGATCTATGTATCAGGTTGCTTTTCCTACTCTAGTAAACCTAGAGATCATAGAAAGTAATCCCAAGATGTTTCAATTTCATTCAGCATGAAGAGCATCAAGATTTTGTTCAAACCTTGATGATACAAGATTCTATGGGAAGAATTGGGATGGAGCTGAACTATTCTAGCCATTTTAGTGAGGATTTTGAGCAAGTAAAAAGAAAAATTCAATTCTTTATCACTGCTCAGGTGCATGAGAAAACACATATGGTAACAATGTATGCTCGTGAATTGAACCTCACCTTTTATGTATCATTGGATAGTGGCGAGAGGAACCTTCCACTCTTGTTTTACACTTGTAACGAGAATCCTCTCGCTCCAGTCGGGGTTCTGGTGCTCTCTCACCAAAAATTTGTTACATAGTTCATGGCTTACTTTGTCATTCTTATACCACCTTTTTGTTGTCCCTTGACCAAGTTTTGAGGAACACTTGGTCATATTTGACCATTTTTGGGACTTCGACAACCTGTCAAAGATGGAGCATAAGGAAAAGCAGATATCGTGGAAGCTAGACCCCCTTTTTGGGTCCTTTTTAGGTTTTGGGGGATAATGTAATAGGATCGGGATATCGATGCATGGGTTTACCCATGTTTAGGCCCCTTTTTGTAATGTATAAGTAGAAGTCTAGGCTATGTAAGAAGAGACCTTTTTTTTAGGACACTTGAGAAGTGGCTTAGTGCTAAGAGTTGATCTGTGTGATACACTTGCAGAGTTGAGTGCAAGTATTGTAAGTGCTAAGTACACGGATTGTAAGAAGGTTTTATGCTTAGAGCTAGTTGGAGAAGGAGAATCTAGCGAGCTGCGCAGAAATCCTATCCTACATAGAGTAGGTTTTGAGGCTCTGTTCTTATAATCGATTGACCAACAATAATAGAGAAGAAGATTTGGTGGACATAGCCCCAAGGTGGGGGTGAACCACGTAAATCTGTGTGTCATGATTTGTGTTGTTACTTACATGTGTTTTCCCTCTCTTGCTAAGTGCTATGACATGTTTAGATAGATTTACTTATGCTTTGTTCTTATTAGATGGCTATAGATGATAGATTTTATGTGTATGAAGTTGATAAGTGCTTGGTCTACTAGATCTGGTTTGTTGTATGATGATAAGTACTAAATCATCTTAGATATAAGTATATACTGCAATGCTCTGTGTTATCTGTGGAGTGAGATAAGGGTTAATTCTAGGTGAACTATTGATTCTAAGTGCTTTGTTAAGTGTGCAATCACAAATCCAGATCCCAGCTAAGGTTGCAGACACCTAAGTCCTGCAATCACCCCTGCCTCTACCTCAACTGAGGCTTCATCTGCTTTGCAGGTGTTGCCAAAATGGCTGGTAGTTAGGGTTTTTCTGGTACCCTACTGTAGCATTGAACCCTGGGTCTTCCCCTATGCCAACACTTTCCCTGTAGACTGGGAGAGCACATGTTGCCCTGATAAAGTTCTTTGTAACATGAATACAAGTGTCGCCAAGCTTGGTTTGAAACCCTTTAAATGTCTATGCAAATTTCATGGCCACACCTATGTTGTATCCTTCGAAGGAACAAATGATGTCATACCACTTCTCCTTGAAAAATAAATATCTGAGTTTTGGGACTACCTCAAACAACTTGATTCCCTATGGCTCGAGTATGTTCATCTTCCATTCATCTCGGGGGGATACCATTTTTCACTGATCACTTGAGCGATGAACTGATATCGATCATATCGACCCAGGATTGATCAGACAAGGGTCCTTCTTAGGTTACCAAAAAAAGGTACCATGTATTCTAGATCATTGGCATTTTCATCTCCTTCGAAGAGAAGAAGTCTCACCCGAAGTGTAACCAAGAAAGAAGGTTAGGGAAGGGAAATGATAATACTTAGGTGGGTTTCGAGAACCTTCAAGGTTCACCATGATGTTGCGCAATACATGATAACTACATAAAATATTTAAGCTCATACACGCATGAAATGAAGATGCTTAAGAAAAACATTCATACACAAAACCATCATACAAAACTTATGAAGCATAAAGAAGTACTGTAAAGAAACAACACACAAGCATAAACACATAATGACGCATCATATTTCAAAATTTTGGATCCTTATTTATATATTATCATTATAATTTATCAGATACAACCTTAGAGATACAAATTATTACTCTGGCACTGACTTCTAGCTCCAGACTCTTTTCACAGAGCTCTATCTACCCAGAACTCTATATGCATTACATTTTCAATACTTTCTTAACAACAACAAAACTCAACATATCATGAGAAAGAACCTCGTGCAGAGAGGGAAAATTTGAGAACCCTTAGAACCCTTTTACAATCAAATACATCTTATATATCTAAGCTAATTGTGATCTTCTGGCTTTAGGCTCTCATGCTTTCTTGTTCTATTGCAACTGCTTATGCCTTGCTAGCATTATCTATCTTATTTTGTTTCTTACACAACTCTTGCTAACCCAAAATTGGGATTTTAGTCCTTCTTGCACAACTTCCAATCCAAAAATGAAGGGCCCAATAGGATCTAAACACAATCCTTCACTCACCCTCGATTCAAGTACTTGGCTCTTTCGTAGCTTCTAGTAGTAATTGTTTCTTTCCCTTGTCCTCCTTTTTCTCTTTCCTTTCCTCTTCTGATTGCACTTTCTCTTTCTCTTCCTCTTCAAACCAAGGGCCCATATCTGGGACCAAATCTAAGTCCCACTTCTTGACTTCCTGGAAACTCCCAACTTTATCCTACCATTTCTTGGAAAGGAGTGAGGCCTCGACGATGAACTGTTGGGTCACATCTATGATACATCCCTTGGGATAGGATGCGACCAAAGATTTCCATTCAGAGTCTTTTGTTGCATCCATATGATGCATTTTCATATATATTTTCTAAATGATAGGTCAAAAGTTGGGCAACTCCTTCTTGGCTATGGATTGCACCTCGAACATAGTGTTTAACTCATTATCCATTTGTTGAATCTTATCGAACTTCTTTTGTTTCTCCAGCGGATCCATAGTATTTGCAACTTCCTCATTCAACAAATAGATTCTAGTGTGGATTCCCTCTAAATTCTAGTTGTGCCTAGCAATGATGGCCATCCAATTGTTGACTTCTTTGAATATCCTTGTGCACTCAGTTGTGCACTTGTGTAGTGCTGCTTGGGAATTGTTTCCTTCTAGCACTATTTTCTCCATCTACTCCTGGAGCTTCAGAGGATGATGCTCTGCTTCTTTCTGACTCTTCCACAACTGCAATTCCACATTCTCTATGAGAATGGCCAACTGTGGCCATGCTCCTTGGAGTAATTAAATTTGATTCTTTGTCTCTCCTACATCATTGGATTATGGCAGTTGGGGTGTGACCTTCTGTATTTTCGTCCAAGATTCAACAAGCCTCTCCTAAACTTTTTCTAGTCTGTGCTCAACCTAGATTTTGGCATGTTCTTCCTATTTTATGCATTCTTGAGAAAGGAATGCTTCCTCCCCTGAGAAATCTGTAGACCTTTCGACCTACTAGAGCCACTAATCCAGTTGATCAGTTGAGGCTCTGATCATTCTGACTAGGTGCGTTGCTGTCCACTGTGTAATGTTAGCGGATGAAGGGGTGGCACCCCTAGGTGATCGGACCTGCAGTGGAATTTCACTAGCCATTGAGTGCTTTGAGGGAGTCTCTACCTCCTCCTCTCCTGTGGATGGTCCTGGCTCAAGCCTCAA
Organism: Picea engelmannii; assembly: GCA_009831015.1. Classification (NCBI taxonomy): domain Eukaryota; kingdom Viridiplantae; phylum Streptophyta; class Pinopsida; order Pinales; family Pinaceae; genus Picea; species Picea engelmannii. The sequence continues at coordinate 295,950 of ML783071.1, forward strand.
CATCAACGTTGATGGCATAGAACTTATGTTCTGGCTAGGCAAAGTTGCAACAACTCTATGCATTGTTGAGGGTTTTGGAGAACTAGCTCCATCTTTTCTTGTGCTGGCATTGCGCTTTGTCTTGAAGTTGTTTCAGGTTCCTTTTGAATCTCTAGTATCTCCACCTCTTTATTTCCTCCACCTCTAGAGTTGTTGTTACATCTCAAAATTACTCACTTTGATAATGTCGCAAGTGTTGTCATTACAAGTGTTGTAAGTGTCACATCTTGTCCGCAAGTGCCGCATCTTGACTACAAGTGTTGCAAGTGTAAAAATATATAATAATGCCATATTTATTATGTCCTTCCTCTAAAAACATCACAAAGACACTTAAGATACCCCAAATACTAGTTTTGAAGAAGAGAAGCCACTTGACAAGGAGTACAAACCTTTTTCCATTGAAAAAACTGCTAAAAAATGGATTTTGGAGAGGAGTGCTCCCCTACCCACTGTCAAGGAGTGATGGTGCTCCCTGAGCCTCTTTGGGGGAGTTCTTGAGCGGCCTTTGCACCCTTTTGAGGGAGGTCTACCCTTTTTTTAGAAAATTTTGGGTTTGTTGAGGCAAATAAGGGAAGAATCCCTCAATTCATGAAGGTAGTTGGATTCAAATAGATGGTCAAGGCATGATCTTAGGGGAGATCCTCAACTAAAGGAGATGAATCCTCAACTCATACCAAATATCTCTTAAGTGTTTGTACCTCTCCAAGGTTATATAAGGAGACCAGGAGGGAATCCACTTGTCCGCAAGGGGATTCACCTACAACAGAAATTGGCGACTCCACTGGGGAGGATAATCTAATTTTTGTTTCCATTCCTAGATCTTGTTTTGGACCTTTTCCCACTGACTTGACCTTTTCCATATTGTCCTTTTTATTCTTATATTGGTTTGATTACCTCTTTATGTCATCATGATCACCCTGATTGATTGAATTTTCTTGAATTTTTGAGTTTCTGGGAATTTTTCTGATCTTTTGTAGCAGAGCGCTCCCATGCCCTTGTTAGAAGAGTGCCAAGACTCCCTAGTGGTCTTACAAAGAGTGTTGGAGAGCTCTGGTACCCCTTATACCAGAGTGCTATCCCATTTTCAATGAAAAATCATCTAGTTTTTCAATTTCTAGGTTCAGTTTTTTCTTTTTGCATTTGCTCAGGGTCTCATACTCTCAGTTCATCTTGGTATTGGCCTTCAATACCCTGTTTTCTAAGGATTCATCCTCTTTTTTTTGGATTTTTTGACATTTTTCCTTACTTTGCAATAACTCTTTGTCCTTCACAATTTGAAGTCAATTTATCATTTTTTTCTTGTTTATCTGAATGAGTGAAAACTTTATAAGGAGTTTCAAAGGTCTTTTGTATTTTTCTTTCTGATATTTGATTCATATTGTCCAAGCTCTTTCTCCTTCCTTTTGAGTTTTTGGCTTTCTGTTTCTTGTTTGATCATAACAAAGGTGTCTTTTGGTTTATGTGAAGTTTGCTTCCAAATTGCTTAAATCTCACAACTCTTGAAGTCTGATTAGCATAGGAAGCTTTACATCTACTGGTTATCAATCACGTATAAAAATTTTAACATTGCATTGGATTCCTTATTGAGGACTATTGCATGAGGTCATTGTATCTTAGTGTTTGAAAGTGAAAGGAAAATCCTTCTCCTTCCCTTAATTAGACATTCATTGAAAGAAAAGATTGCTTATCATTTCTTGTGCATGTTTTGGGAACTGAGTCATAATATCATCAGTTTTCACTCTCATACACCTCTGAGTAAACAAAATCCACTGAAATCAATGCTTAACTAAAATTTATCAGACTTTTTGCATCTTTGTTAGCAAACCTACATTAGTTCAAGGTGTAGGGCTTTAGAATAAGGTTGAAAGGATAACTTTCCAAAGTTGTCAAACAAACTTAGTATCTTGTGATAGGGAGAGAAAATCCAATTATCATATAGGATTTTTTGGATCCCCCTCTCACATAGGGGTTACACACGAGGTTGCATTCGGGTGAGTTACGAAGATTATCCCTCCATGGTTCAAATGTTTGTAGTGGTTGGATCGTATATTGGGGGTCACTTGAGGGTATACCCACAATTATGTATGAAGCCTCTTGAGTTGATTTTGGACTTGTTATCCTTCCCATACATTCAGATCAGACTGTCCATTGTACCCGCCCAGGGGCTAACTGAGAATTGGTGACCTTAGTAGCCATAATCTTTAGGGTCTCACACAAGGTGATGGTGAAGGGAAGTCTCACTGTACCTGGAACAGATGTTGGTCAAACTCACTCAGGCTCCTTGAAGGGTAAATCCACAATTACTATGTGGAAGCTTGCACCAAGGTGTAAGTTCATTCAGCAGGTCGCCAATGTAACTGATCCACTTGGTCTATCCCTGCCTCTTCCTACTTTGATCTCGCGACATTGGATTTCATCACCAACTAGCGGTTTCAATGTGGGAAGGTTTTGTTTGATTGTTTTCTTCTCAGATTCATAGCATGTGTTGGTTGTGTTACTTAGTAGACTTTAGTTTGAGTTAGTGTTAATGGCATCAAATCCTGAGAGTACCAATGGAGGAACCCCTTCTCCTGGGGAACCTTATACCTTTCCCTCTTTTGGAAACTTTGGTCATCCATACATTGCCACACCAAGTATTCCGAGACTCGCCATCGGATTTCCAGTTTGGTTGTTCCCCACTCTAGTTGTCTCGAATCCTCCCAATGTTTCAACTGCACCTAATACCTTAGATTTTAGTACACCACCCACACATCAACCTCATGTCGACTTTTCACCTTCTTCACCCATTAAGTCTTCGTCCTTTTCTCCTTCTTTTCCTAGTGAAATCTCTAAAGAAAGTAGCCAAGTTGATCAGAAGAAGAAGAAATGGAAAGAGAAGAAGAGGAAGAACCCAAAAAGGACCAAGGCTCCAACAACATCAGATGTTGAATCCCAACAACCAACTACTATTAATAGTACTAGGAGTGTTGATGAGTTCAACAAGATTAAAATGAAGAATCAGAAACCCAAATTTCCTTGCAGTCTTTGTAAGGGTGACCACTTTCTGAGGGATTTCCCTGGTAATACCAAGGTCTTAGAAATGTTTTCCTCCATGTCATCGGCCTCTGTTGGTCATGCCAGTGATACCCCGTCAAATAGTGATGTTAAGGTTTGTAAGAAAAAGACACCTGTCAAATACCATTTTATGTTATGCAAAGGTGATCATTATTCTCACCTTTGTCCTCAAATGGATAAGGCTTCTTCTCTTTTGGAAAAACTTCCACTTCCAAAAGGTTATCGTAATATTTCCCCCAATCCATCGTTAGTTGATGGACTGATCAATTCAGTTCCATCCCGGGTCAATCCGGTTGATTGGGTGGTCAATCTAGTTTCATCCTCAGTTGAACCACTCACCAAAGTAGTTGATTCGGTTTTGTCATCGATCAACCCTACTCTTCATCAAAAGAGTGTAACCCAATTAGTCAATCCTTTTTCATCCTCGGTCAAATCCATTCTCTTGTTAGAGAGTGCCAACAATGCGATCGATTTATTTCCACCTGTCGACCCCATTCTCCCCTTAGAGAATGAAACCCAAGTGGTCGATCCAGTTCTGTCCTCGATCGATTCCACTCCTCCTTTGACGAGTGCCAAAGTGGTTGATCCAGTCCCTTCCTCAATCAGTCCCACCCTTCCTCTGAAGAGTGCCTACATGGTTGATCTGATCCCATCATCGGTCAATCCCACTCTTCCTCTGAAGGGTGTCTATGTGGTCGATCTGATCCCATCATCGATCGATCCTACTCTCCCTCTAGAGAGTAAACCTAATACTGCCCATGTTTTTCTCATTGATATAGAATCTACCATACTGGGGGGCATTCCTCATTCTCCCGTGAAACCCCCTCCAAGAAATGAGGCCATCCTTTTTTATTGGGGTGCACTAATTGGACCTCGTCTTCCTTCTCACTTTCCTTTCCAGATTACAGTATATGTTTGTGGTCGGGACGTTCCTCAAATGCTGATAGATGAAGGTGCGTCCATTAGTATTTTGTCCTATGTTTCTTGGCATGCTTTGGATTGTCCTTAGCTTGCATTGGTTACACAGAAACTATTAGATTTTAACAGAAGAATTGTTCAACCTTTAGGGACCCTTCCTCAGTTTTCGGTAACTTTGAAGGGAAAACTATCTTTATTGATGTCATGGTAGTCCAAGAACCCTTGGATTTATTTTTACTCCTTGGGCGAGATTATGTCTATTCCATGAAAGCTATTCTATCCACTCTTTTTCATGTGATATATTTCCCTCACGATGGAAGAATTGTTACTATTACTCAACTTTCCTTCATTAGTCATGACAGGATTACCTCCCTAAATGATTCTTATATGAAGATAGTGTCACCCCCACCGCATGTCAATTATGTGGCATTGCCTCCCATGCCTTCAACTTCCGATGATTTGGATCTAGTATTTGACATGGTGATCTCTTCGGTAGGGTTATTGGAGCCTAATCTCCTTACCCATGTCACAATCCTCGACATGTGTTCCTTCTAGAGTGATTTAATTCCATCCAGTGAAGATCTCTTGGAAGACATGACCGAGTTTTGTCCCTTGATGTGGTGTCCTTCCAGAGCATTATTCTCTTGCAAGCCATGATCAAGGAGAGTCCACAAGCATAGTTTCTCTTCTCTATAGCAAGCTCATTAAAAAATGAAACAAAGGTCATGAGCATAGTTTTGCTTCTCTGTAGCAAGCTCTTTAAAAAATGAAATAGAGTTCACGAGCACAATTTCTCTTCTCTGTAGCAATATCATTAAAAAATGAAACAGAGGCCTTGAGGATAGTTTTCCTATCTGTATCAAGCTCATTATAAAATGAAACAAAAATCTGGTGTTTTCACCTGGAGACCTAAGCATAGTTCTTTTCCTATGTCAAGCTCATTAAAAAATGAAACAATCACCTTTCCTGTCAGGTCAAGTCTTTTGCCAAATCCCGTAGATGTCGAGTCGAGTTTTTCGTTAGCTCTCGTATTTGAACCTTCTTTTCATCCACTCTTATCCTTTTTCTCCGTCTATTAGAGAAATTGGTGACAGCCTCAAAGTTTGTGAATGAATTGAATCTTGGAGGGAATGTCTCCAGCCTTTGATGATCATTCTAGAGCTAAGCCACTAGCTTTCAAGCTAGGGGCATACCGATCTTAGTCTTTGTTCTTTCTTGTGCTCGAAAAAACATGAGAATGTAACCGAGTAGACTTTTATCACTTTTTCGGACTCGCGTGGATAAATGAAAAAGGAACCCCTTGGAGTCTTCTTTGAGCTCTTTTTAGACTCTCTAAACATGAAAATATTGCCGAGTGATCTTGCTTCCTTTCCCACTTGTTAAAAGGTTTGAAAGAGCATCTTTCAAGTGATAATTTATCTCTTTTTCCTCCTCACTAGACTAACATTACGAAAAAGGAAAACATTGGAGTTGTCTTTAAGTTCTTTTCAGACTCTCTAAATTTGAAAAATCATCGAATTTACCTTCTCTGGACTCATTAAACAATCATACATCTGGATCATTAAACAATCATTCATTGAAGGGCCCATACGGGATCAAACCCTTACTTCTTCCAGTTCATTAAACAAAGGAAGAGGGACTTATCGAAGGTGAGTCATATTGAGCATGTGTTACCCTCCTCGAGCTCGTTAAATTAAAATGAAGCACTCGTATATCTGGATGGGGGAAAAATTGAAAGAAGCAAGCCAAGCAGTTTTTTGAGAACACTACCAGTAGCTCTTACGGTCTCCCTTGAACATGACACTTTGTCTTTGCACACATTTTAATCCGTTGAACCTTTGTTCTGAGCCAATCCTCTGAGTTTCTGTTACTCCTTTGGGTCACCTGATGAAAGTCACAACATCCACTGCATCATCAATATTTGGGCCATGTCATGTTTCTACTGTCGTGCCTCAATGTTCAAGGAAAGTATCTACCTCGGGAGTTAGCCATCACAAATATCCTGTTTCAATACCTATGTTAGTCCATGTTCATTTGATATATCAATTACATCTCCATGTCAGTTTCATTTCATTGATGGGGGATACATCAAGGCTCTCCTTCGATGAGTCTATTCCTATCGACTTCAACACATTATCTAGGAACTAGACTTAGAAACCAGTTAGTACTTTGGGAGTTGCATGCCTTAATGGAAGGCCTCCTCACATGTGACAGTGGGTTTACATCATTGACTCCTGATCAGATGATTCCATGGATGTTCGACTTCATATCATCTATTCACATTTGTTGGAATGTACTAGAGTACCTTGGGAATCATTGACATCAATGGTGATCTCCCTCGCGCTTGTTAACGATTTACCTGATTGACTGGTAATCAAGTGGTTTCTATCATGTTTGATATCAGGACATCTATTCACATGGTTATATTCATACTACATCAGGATTGGTAAGAAGACCATGGGTTGAGTCATCACTCTTATATGCAGTTTTCCCAGGTTGCGAAGGAGTTTTCTTTTGAACTATGACACATATACTATTACATATATCCACTTTGTATTGGTCATGGCTATGTCTTGTCATCTCGTAGATCCACTGTGTATTCTTCCTGGCTATGATCAGTTCAGGTCATAGAATTATAGATCCACATTGTATCTGTAGTGGCTATACCATTTTTTCAATATAATTATGGATTCGTAGTGTATTTTATGGTGGCCATACTTAAAAGGTTGTTATCACTCAAGCATAGGTATGTCTGCCTTGGGTTTTGAAACATGTCATAATATTTGTTTGATGGTTGTGTGCATATTTTTTCGGTCTCTCTGCATCCATACCCTTGCTTGAAAAATTCTACAAAGTACTTCAGTCATCATCGTCTTCTAACTTCATACTTTGGAGGGTAATCGGTTACACCTCAAAATTACTCACTTTGATAGTGTTGCAAGTGTCGTCATTACAAGTGTTGTAAGTGTTGCATCTTGTCCGCAAGTGTCACATCTTGACTACAAGTGTTGTAAGTGTAAAAGAACTTCATACTACCATCTTTCCTATGTCATGCCTCTAACGACATCACAAAGACACTTAAGACACCCCAAATAATAATTTTGAAGAAGAGAAGTCACTTGACAGGGACTACAAACCCTTTTCCATTGAAAAAACTAATAAAAAATGGATTTTGGAGAGGAGAGCTCCCCTACCCACTATTAGGGAGTGTTGGCACTCCCTGAGCCTCTTTGGGGGAGTTCTTGAGTTCCCTGTGCACCCTTTTGGGGGATCGCTACCCTTTTTTAAGCAAATTCTAGGTTTGTTGAGGCAAATAAGGGAAGAATCCCTCAATTCCTGAAGGTAGTTGGATTCAAATAGATGGTCAAGGAATGATCTTAGGGGAGATCCTCAACTAAAAGAGAAGAACCCTCAACTCATCCCAAGGATCTCTCAAGTGGTTGGACCTCTCCAAGGTTATATAAGGATACCAAGAGGGAATCCACGTGTTCGTAGGGGGATTCACCTGCAACAATGGCGCTACCCATGGCACCTTCAACCTTGGCCATTGAGGAAGTGTGTTGGGGACTTTGGAATTGTGGATTTTCTACTATTTTCATCTTCGGTGAGGACGAAGTGCCCTTGTGCCGCCCAAAAGGTATGATCTACTGGTCCTAGGATTTAGGGTTCGGGAAAATCAGTTGTAGCCTCTACTTAGGTACTTCTAGATTTGGACCAGGAAGTTTTGGTCTCTGCTTAGGTATCTCTAGGTTTGAACTAGGGAGTTCTAGCCTCTTCTTGATTATTTCTGGGTGGTTGAGCTACATGGGTTCTGGATCATTGGTTTGGGGTGGACTATTGGTTTCTGGAGGTGGTGAATGGGGTTGTGGTGATGATGGAGGGTGCTCAGTGATGATGGTGGATGGAGTGGTGTCAGTCTTAGGGTCATCGTGGATATGTATTATAGGGTTTGCTTGAACCGTTGAGCGAGTGTGGGGGATGGTGGATGAAATGGGTTGGGGGTTCAGAACCTTGCTCAATGAGATCCCCATCCTAGTTTTCTTGTCCATAGGCTCGGTGATTAATGAAACACTAAGGATTTCATTGACATCATTACCTGTCAACATCACTTGCTCTGCCAATTGCGGGAACAATGATAGTGTTCTTTTCTTGCACTCTAGTGGTTGCATCTCTTCATCCTCTTCATATTTCATCTCTACAATAGCTTCTTTCTTCTTCACCATTGGGCCATAACTCAATCCTACCCCTGCTTCCTTACCTTTCTTCTCTTGTATCTCAGCTAGCAAAACATAGTGCATCCCCAACTTGCATGGGTTGTGTTTGACTCTAGGCCATGACATCACCTCTTTTTTGAAGTCCTCTTCACCCAAATAGAACGGTAGCATCCGCGAGTGGAATTACTCTCTGTTGGCATACCTCGACCACATAAATGTATGGTGTCAGTTCATGCTGAATGATATGTTCCTCGTATTTCATTTTAGGAGCTCCTATGGAATGCACAACCTTTGTGTTGCGTTAATAAGCCTATTGTACCACTTGGAGAATGATGTGTTGTTGAAGGCAGTTTTCTCTAAATTTTCCATTGAATGTCAGGGCTCAAACATTTTTTCTACGCACTCCTTATCTGCTTGCGCCAACGGTATTCCAATGGGTAGATTCCACTTGATCATTGCAAACACAAGAAAAAATTATCCATAGGTGAAGGTACTACCTTTCTCCTGGGCTTCCTCGGAAGCCACAAGTAGTTCCTCCAACATGTAGTGATGCAACCCCCCTACTTCCCCATAGGATTGAGAGACTTCCCTGTCTTGGATCCTACGATTCTTGAGTCAAAATACTCTCTAGAACCGTAAATGTCCCCCTATGTATATAAACACAGTCCCCCTTGGCTTCCTAGTGTAGGTTTGAAAACTACCCATGACCTTCCCTTTCACTCCGTTGTGAAAACTCAGAGTGTCGATGTTAGCTCCCTTTCGGAAAATCCCTCACTTGATATGGCCTAGGGATAGGACCACGTGACTATAGATGTGGTCACAAGTGGTTTGGATTCAAACTACTTTTGGGCCCACAATGCTTCTCCAACCTACACGTGTCCTCCAAAGGAAACCATGTTTCAAATTGTGTCCCGCCTTCGATTCTTTAACCTCCTAGGAACTTTTTTCCCCGCAATGACACAGGATCGTCGATCTATGGATATTGACAATAGCTTCCAAATCAACGCTTCAAATCTGTGTCCTTCTTATCTATGGAGCAAATCATCTCTCCTTGAATCAACAGTTGAGGCTCTCTTCACAATTCCAGACTCTAGGAGTTTGAAATCTCAAACTCACCTCTCTTTCATACTCCAACCTTGTGAAATTAGTGATCTATGGACACCTATCCTGTAAATCAACAGTCCTACCTTGACCTGGGTGTTTTACCTTTCAATATAGATCAACTGTTGAATGACCCCTTCTCGATCAATGGTCGAGATTTTCCTTTGGGGTTCTGGACTTCTGAGATTCAAATATCAAACCTCTTTCTTCCAATGTCTTTTACCTAGAGTCTATGATCTCCTGACACATGTCCTCCCGATCCAATGATCGAGGCTTACTTCAGGAGTTTACCCAGAGTTAACAGCTTTGTGCCTCGTCTACTCTGAATCCAGCGATCCAGATCTTATTCCAAGACTTCGGGTCTCCGCTCTCTGGCGATCTCAATTCTCAAACTGAAAACTCACCTCAGCTTTTTCCCAGGGTTCAAGATTTGTTGACAAGTGTCTCCTCCCAAATCAACGACTCATGGCTCTTTGGATCTTCGTGCTCCAGGATTTTCAAATATCAAAATTGACTCCTTATGAGCTTACAATATCTGAAGGCTCACACGCACTTGACCAATCCAATGTCTGAGGTTCACTCCAGACGATCTAACACCTCAGGTCTATTTTGATGAGAGAACGGTTGAGATTCCACTTCATTGTTCTGGGACTCCCGACTTCAGCAATCTCAAGTTTCAAGCCACTCCTCCTCTTGAACTCACAGAAACCAATGGCTATGATTACTTCGGACCATCTGACGCTTGATATTTTCTTCGATTATTTGATGAATCAGATCTATCCTACTGACCGGATGGTCGAGATTCTATTATGGGGTTTCGAACTACAAGAATCTCAAGTTTCAACTCTGATAGCTTATCTCTCCTCTGTGCACGAAGTACTAAGGCTTGCGCATTTCCTTTTTGATCTGATGATGGTCGATTTGTTCCATGATGATCCAATGATCGCTATCGCTCTTCCTCCTAAGCTTTTGATATCTCTCGACTAAGAAGATTTATCAATTTTCAAAGGTCTTGAATCTTTTTTCTTCCGACGAATCCCTCTCTGGGATCTCGTCAACACTTGTGAGAGTTATATCTCTTCCGAGCTTCTACCCTTGAAAGGATTTTGATCTCCGACACACACTTTGCATTCTTGGGATTTCGAATAACTCGGATCGAAGGATTTTCTTGAAAAGAAAATGCTTTTCGCCCACTTGACATTCTTTTGCATTGGTTCTTCTAAGCTTGTTGTCTTCTTGACATTGTGCACACTTTCACCTGGTCTGCGTTTCTTTGATTCTCTCTCGGAACTTCTCTGAGTCAATTTGAGACTTAGTCGATGCACTTCTTGCATTCGATATGCACACCTTGCATACAAGTATCAGAAGAGAAATTATTGAAACTCAACGAGCTTCGTCAGAAACTCATACAGTTAATCTCTCAAAAAATCATACATGAGCGAACTAACTAAATCATACACATAGAAATCAACATTCATTTAATCACACATAAGATGAACATAGTCCAAGGATTCGGGAAAATATTTGTGTATTCTATTCATTCATGAAAAACAAAAATATGTAGTGTTTCTGCTACTCTACTCTACTCTACTAATCTCTCTATCTTGTCTCATACATCCTCCTTCTATTACAATGCAACAATGAACTATCTAAGGACCTCTCCATGATCTCTCTAGTCTTGTGTCCTGAAATCTATAATTTCAAATTCAAAGCTATTACCTACTATGTCCTATTAAAATAACTACTATTTATTTCCAGATAGACTCTACACTCTATATCTACAGTTTCTTACAATCCTTCAATACTTTACAAACAAGTTACATTTTAAAATATTGTTTACAAAAATATCTCAACAATCGATTAAATTACGAGTTAAATTCTTGATTTAAACTCTGTCATTGTTGAGATGTCATTCATCTACCTCCAAGCGTGCATTGTTGACTTTGAAGGTGATGCTCCTGCATCATACTTTTCTGGTTCAAAAAATTCAAGGACTCTTGTCCATGAGCTCCTGCACTGTCCTTCCATTCTTCAAAATATCAGGTTTTGTGACCCAACTTGCATCTTCCATTGGATGATATTTCCACTTCACTAAGTACTCGGGATATGTCTTCCTCCTGGTTTTCTTTCCATCTCTTTATTCAATAATTTTCTCCATCTGAGGGTTTTCTGTTTTGGGTTTCTCTTCCCACTAAATTTGTTATACAATCCTGCATGGCCATATCTTCTTCATCTTCAATTTGTTATACGTTCCCCTTGGAAACCTCTTTTTTCTCAAATGAGCCAAAACTTCATCTCCAACTTTGAATTGAACTCCTCTTCTCTTTTGATCAACTCTTCTCTTTTATTTATGACTGTTGTCATGTAGTTTCTCTTTAACTCTATCATGGAGTTTTTTCATTTTTGTTGCAAAATCCTCTGCTCCATCACTTATGAACTCATCTTGATTCAAATATCTCAACTCTGTAATCCCTTTTCACTGTATACCATACACAATTTCAAATGGAATTTTTCCTATGCTCCTGTTCACTGAATTGTTGAATGAAAATTCTGCTTGTGCCAAAATCTGATCCCATTGTCGACCTTTCTCAGTGACTAAACTTCTCAATAAGTTTTTGAGACTTCTGTTTACTACTTCAGTCTATCCATCTATCTAAGGGTGATATGTTGAACTAAAGGAAAAGTTTGTCCCTAGCCTCTTCCATAGAGTCCTCCAAAAGTGTCCTACAAATTTGGTATCCTTGTCTGAAATTATGCTTCTCGACAATCCGTGTAGTCTCACTAATTCTATGAAAAACAAATTGGCAATGTGCGTGGCATCGCTTGAATGAAATGTGCCATTTTTGAGAATCTATCCACCATAACAAATATGGAATCACTCCCTTTTTGAGTTCTAGGAAATTCCAAAAAAACATCCTTACCGATTGCATCCCACGACCTTTCTGGAATTGGTAATGGATGATAAAAACCAGTGTTATGTTGTCTTTCTTTTGCATAATGACAAATTCTACATTTATTCACGGAATTCTTCACTTCTACCCTCATGCTCGACCAATAATACGAATTTATTAGCTGTGCAAATGTCTTATCATGACTAAAGGGTCCATCTAAACCTCCATTGTGTTTCTCTTTCGGTAGGTTGTCTCTCATTGATCACTTTAGAATGCATAATTGGCTTCCATTGAATAGTAATCCATCCTGGATCAAATATTTAGTCCATGGGATTCTGTCTCCCAATAAAGGATTCTTGCATGCCTCGTAATCTTCTTTGAAATATGCATCTTCTTTATACATCTCCTTGAGGTGTTCGAACCCCAAAGTCTCCACTTGGAATTCCTGCACAATCAAAATCCTTATGCTCAAAGCATTTGCGAATTTGTTAGTAGTTCCAGCAATGTGTTTATTAACAAAAGTAAAATTCTACATAAATTCTAGCCATTTTTCATGTTTTTGATTCAACTTTTCTTTCTTAGTAATAAACTGCAAAGCATAATTATCACTGTACAAGACAAATTATTTAGGAATTAGATAGTGTCTCCATTTTTTCAAATCTTGAATCACTGCATAAAATTCCCTTGTCATACGTGGAATAATTTTGCTTAGCGTCATTCAGTTTCTCACTGAAATAAGAAACTGGCCTATTATCCTGACTCAAGACTGCTCCAATAGCTAATCCGCTTGTGTCACATCTCACCTGAATTTGTTTTCCAAAATCTGGTAAGACCATAATTGGTTGCTTTGTGATCTTCTCTTTCAACACTTTGAAACTTTCTTCAGCTTCCTTTGTCCAATTGAAGGACTTGTGTTTCTTCTTCACAGTGTCCAGCATGGGTGCACATATGCCACTGAAATTTCTGATAAACTTTCTATAAAATCTTGCTGACCCATGAAAACTCCTTACCTCAAATATGTTGCTCAGTGATGGCCATTCTCTGATTGCTCTCACTTTTTCTGGGTCCATCTTCAATTAGTTTGAAGAGATTACAAACCCCAAATATATGAGCTCCTTCTTTATAAAAGAAATCTTCTTCAGATTTATCAACAATTTCTCTTGCTGCAACCTTTCCATCAACAAGGTAAAATGGATTAAGTGGTCTTCCTTTGTCTTACTGAAGATTGGTATGTCATCCAGACATACTATGACAAATTTTTCTATGAAGTCTTTCAACACTTCATTCATCAGTCTCATAAATGTGCTTGGTGCATTTTTCGACCCAAATGGCATGACCAGCCATTCAAACAATGCTTCATTTCTCTTGAATGTTGTTTTCCATTCATCTCCCTCTCTCATCTATATTTGATGATATTCTCTCTTCAAGTCTATTTTGGAAAAATAACCTGCTCCACTCAAACAGTCCATCAAATCATCCATCCTAGGTAAAGAAAATCTGTATCTAATGGTTAGCTTGTTGATGGCTTGGGAATTCGTACACATCCTCCATCCTCCATCTTTCTTTGGGCTTAACATAGTTGGTATTGCACATGGACAGAGGATTTCCCTAACTAACCCTTTGTCCAACAACTCTTAGACTTGATTTTTAACTTCCTCATTCTCTATAGGTGTCAACCTATAATCTTCTTTGTTTGGTAAACTAGCTCTTGGAATAAGGTCAATATCATGGCTTATACTCTTGATGGGTGGCAATGAATGTGGTAACTCATCTACGACTATATCAACAAAGTTTTCTAACAATTCCTGGAGTTATACAAGTAAGTCTTCCACAAAAGTATTTGTAAGGACAACTCTAGGCTTCCTCACTACAACAAACTGCATTTCTTTCTCCTTCTTGACTTCTTTTAAGAGCTCCTTCCCCCTCATGAGAAGTATGTTTGAACTAGTTTCTTTCTTTTGCTCTTTGTCTTCTATGGGTAACAACATATGTGTTCTACCATTATTTTCTAGGGTATAGGTATTCTATCTTCCATCATGAATAACTTTTCGGTCATACTTCCATGACGTCCCCAATAAAATATGACATACATCCATAGGAATTACATCACATAATATTTCATCTTTGTAACCTCCTATTTTAAATTCAACTTGGCATTGTTGACTTACCATGAATTGATGTCCTTTTTGCAACCACGATACCTTGTATGGCTTTGGATGTGCAGTTGTCTTCAGTTCCAGATTTTCCACCATCTCCATGAATATTAGATTGTCAGTTCTTCCATTGTCTATGATCACCTTGCAAACTTTGTCTTCTGACATGCAAGTAGTTCTGAACAGGCTTGTTCATTGAAATAGTTCTTCTAGTTCTTTTTCTAGTTTAAGAAGAGTCTTCCTCATCATGAGGTTTCTTCCTCCTTCTGCTGCTTCTGTTTCCACATGCTTCTATTCTTCAACAATTTGTTCTTCTCCACCTCCTCTCTTTCTGTCAGGACATTCCCAAGATTTATGTCATTCTTTTCCATAGGTATAGCATTTAACTATGCCTCCTCTGGCTCTTCCTCTTTCTCTACCTCTCAAAAATGAACTTCTTCCTCCATGTTTTCCTTCTTTAGAACTTCCACCTTTCTCATGGTGAATATGTTGTTTATCAACTTCAGGCTTAAAATTTTGGAACTTTTCTCTGCTAGGTCCCTTGCCTCTGCTTGAATATCTGCCTTTGCTTCATTGGCTTTGCTTCCTAGCTAATTTTTCCTCATCTTTCAAGGTTGCTTGATAAGCATCCTCGACTTTACTGATAGACATCATGTTGATATCCTCTTGTATTTCATATCTCAGCCCATTGATGTATCTGGCTGTCTTCTCATCTTCATTCTCTTTCTATCTAGCCCTGATGTTTAGTCAGTAGAATTCTTCAGTGTACTACTTCACTGATAAACCCCTTTGTTTCAGGTTCTGCAATATTCTGTAAATATTGATTCAGTAATCATTCAGGATAAATTTGGCCTTCAACTTGGCTACCATCCTATCCTAGTTTTTAATTTTATGCTTACCATTTCTCTCGTGTTCGTCTTCCAGTTCATCCCACCATAATGCTGCATGACCTTTCAGTCTTGTCACTGCATGCTTCACCATCTTGTCTTCATCGATATCTCTATAATCCAATTATTTGTCCATAGAACATACCCAATCTAACAATTCTTCAACTTCCAAATTGCCTTTGTACATAGGTACCTCCATTCTTGCTCCGGCTCCTAGCTTTGAAATAGAGTTTATCAAGCGATCTTGTGCAACATACTCTTCTTCTTATTCTCTCTTAACTTCACTGATATCACCAACATCTAGTGCTCTTCTCTGTGCTATCTCCATGGTGTCCAATCTCATTCGAAGTCGCCTCATTTCTTATTCCATTTATGCATTTTCTCTGCGCCTTCTTGGTGGCATGATTTCATTGCATCACCTACAAACATAATTAAGTTCCTTTAATACCACAAATGATACCAAATTTCCTCCCTGCTTTGCTTTTTTTGTCTACTGTCTACAAAGAAATTTAAAATCATCTCTGATAACACCTGATGCAGCCCCCCAACTTCCCTGTAGGACTGTGCGACCTCCCGGTCTTGGATCCTCCAATTCTCGAGTCAAAAGACTCTATGGAACCTTAAATTTCCCCCTCTATATCTAAACATAGCCCCCCTTAGCTTTCTAGTGTCGATTTGACAACTACCCATGACCTTCCCTTTCTCTTTGTTGAAAAAACTCAGAAAGTGTTATCTCCCTTTTTGATAAGCCCTCGCTTGATTTGTCCTGGGGCTAGGACCACATGATTGCGGGTGCGATCACAAGTTGTTTGGTATCAAACTAGTTTTGGGCCCACAATGCTTCTTCAGCCTACACGTTTCCTCCAGACGAAACCACAGTTCAAATTGCGCCCCCCCTTCGATTCTTTAACCTCCTCACAACTTCTTTCCCTGAAATGACATGGGATCATCGAGCTCATGATCTTGAAGAGAGAGTCCAAATCAATGCTTCAAATCTATGTCCTTATTATCTATGGAGCAAATTATCTCTCCTTAAATCAATGGTCGAGGCTCTCTTCGCAATTCTGGACTTCGGGAATTTTAAATCTCAACCTCAACTCTCTTTCATACTCCAACCCTCTGGAATTTGTGATCTATGGACACCTATCCTTTAAATAAATGGTCCTGCCTTAACCTGGGTGTTTGAATTTTCAATATAGATCAATGGTCCAATGGCCCCTTCTCGATCGACGGACAAGATTTTCGTCTGGGGTTCCAGACTTCTGAGATTTCAAATCTCAAACCTCTTTCTTCCAATGTCTTTTACCTAGAGTCTAAGATCTCCTAACGCGGTGTCCTTCCTATCTAATGATCTAGGCTTACTTTGGGAGTTTACCTAGAGTTAACATATTTGTGCCATGTCTACTCTAAATCCAATGGTCCAAATCTTATTCCATGACTTTGGGTCTCTGCACTTTGACGATCTCAATTGTCAAACTGAAAACTCACCTTAGCTTTTCCACAGAGTTTGAGATTTGTTGACAAGTGTCTCCTCCCAGATCAATGACTCATGGCTCTTTGGATCTCCATGCTCCAGGAGTTTCAAATATCAAACTTGACTTCTTATGAGCTTACGATATCTCATGGCTCACGCTCACTTGACCAATCCAATGTATGAGGTTCACTCCATATGATCTGACGTCAAAGGTCTGTTTGGATTATCGAATGACTGAGATTCCACTTTGGCATTCCAGAACTCCAAACTTTAGGAATCTCAAGTTTCAATCCACTCCTCCTCCTGAACTCAAAGAAACCAATGGCTATGATTCCTTTGTTCGATCCGACGCTTGATATTTTCTCCAGTGATCTGACGGCTTAGATCTATCCCACTGATCGAATGGTCAAGATTATATTCCAGGGTTACAGACTCCAGGAATGTCAAGTTTCAACTCTGATAGCTTCTCTCTCCTCTATGCATGAAGTGCTAAGGCTCGTGCATTTATGTTTTTATCCGATGACGGTCGATCTATTCCATGGTGATCCAACAATCAATGTCACTCTTCTTCCTGAGCTTCTGATATCGCTCGACTTAGAAGATTTATTAGTTTTCAAAGGTATCAAATATTTGTTCTCCCGATGAATCCGTCTCTGGGATCTCCTCAACACTTGTGAGAGTGATATCTCATCTGATCTTCTACCCTTGAAAATATTTCTATCTCCGACGCACACTTTTCATTCTTGGGATTTAGAATAACTGAGTTCAAAGGATTTTCTTGAAAGGAAAATGCTTCTCGCCCACTTGGCATTCTTCTACACTAGTTCTTTGAAGCTTGTTGGCTTCTTGATGCTATGCATACTTGCACCTAGTCTGAGTTTCTATGATTTTCTCTCTAAACTTCTTTGAGTCAATCTGAGACTTAGTCGATGCACTTCTTGTGTTCGATATGAACACCTTGCATACAAGTATCAGAAGAGAAACGATTGAAACTCAACCAGCTTTGTCGTGATCTCATACAGTTAATCTCTTGAAAAATCATACATGAATGAACTAACTAAATCATACAAATAAATCAACATTCATTCAATCACACATAAGATGAACACAGTCCAAGGATTCGGGACATTTTTTGCCTATTCTATTCATTCATGAAAAACAAAAATACATAGTGTTTCTGCTACTCTACTCTACTCTACTGATCTATCTATCTTGTCTCATATATCCTCCTTTTATTACAATGCAACAATGAACTATATAAGGACCTCTCCATGAGCTCTCTCATCAAAGCTATTACCTTCTTTGTCCTATTACAATAACTACTAGTTATTTCCCGATATAGTCGACACTCCATATCTACAGTTTCTTACAGTCCTTCAAGACTTTACAAACAAGTTACATTTTAAAATGTTGTTTACAAAAATATCTCAACAACCGATTAAATTATGAGTTAAATGCTTGATTTGAAACTCTGTCATTGCTAAGATGTGATTTGCCTACCTCCACGCATGCGTTGTTGACTTTGAAGGTGATGCTCTTGCATTAGGTAGCTACACCATTTGAAGAAAATGCCATTGGCACAAACATACACCATGGATAAAGCATCCAGTGCGAATTCTCCCTTGTAATAATACATCATGACTTTGTTATCTATGATGTATAAACTGGTCCTAATCATCTTAGGTAGTATGGGGTCGATCTTGGCTATGAACCCCCCCCCCTCTGTGCGTGAAACTTGTCATATAGGTTAGGCTCCCCTTTCTTCTTGCTATGCTTGTTGGGACCCTGGAATCCTTTGGACATATCCTCTCCCTTGAGGGACAATCTAGTAAGATGATGGATGTCTTTTGCATGGATTGGGTACCTCCTATCCAACCACAGACTTATGTCATGCACCTTGCTGATCAGGAACTTAGTACACCTCGAAACTTCGCCAGTGGTGCCAAACACTAGTAAGTCCTTGAGGTTCATGATGGTTGAGTTGAATAAGTTAATAAACTCAGGCTTTTGAACAAATTGCATGCCTCCCAAACGTCTGGAGTGATACTCCAGAAAATTTCTATGTTCATATATGGTTACAAGACTTGGTCTATTAAGTCGAGGTCGAGGAGCTTGACTTGCTCCACCTTCTCCTTGAGATCACCCATGACCTCAACTTGGGGGTTGCAGAGCTCATCTGGTACTGCATCCTTGGAAATGGTGCTTTGGCTCCCTGTATCTCTCGACATTGTGAGTCTAAACTATCAACAAATTTTGCATGAAAAACAAGGATTTGGGGATCACGACTAAGGGTTGAGCGATTACACAGGATTTCTCACTCTGCAGAACACATAAATTGTTAAGTTCGTTCTGGGAAACAATGTGTCCTACAACAAGTTCGCAGAGCCTTATACTCAGGCTTAGTTATCAATTTCAGTAATAATTGTTATTCATCATTACCCTATGGACGCAACTTGGATCTGAGTTGTCCAATGGGATTGGTTAATGGGGTAAATCCTATTGTCCTATTCTAGCATTTACTGTGCAAGTTGGCCAGGGACGTGTCTTATTTCAGACCTTACCATTTGAAAAATGAGAATCTCGGTGTGAATATCGATGGAATCTTCACGTATTGCAGCTTTATGGCTTAACTGAATTTAGACGGGGTATTGTAGTAGTAATAAAGGCTATGACTGGACTGGGTTCATGTGGCACATGGACTCAAATTATGTCTAGATTCGCTCTCCCTCTGACCACAAAAGGGTCCCTATCATATTAATGACGATCATTAATAGCTTCGTGATGCTTCTAATCCTATGTTGTTGAGTAAGTAGTTATGCATTAACCAACACTTAGACAGAAAAATAAATGAACTATGTGTCGTGGTGCAACACTGCACGCGTCGACTTTATTAACTGAATTTACATAAATTGCAAAAAAAATCAAATCTAACTACTATATAGGATCCTTTGGACTATAGAAACAATCCTTTATCTCAATTCTGAGACATATAGGGTTTCAGGCGAGTGTCACTCACCCATCTTGGCCACAACATACCATCCAATTTTGCAAGTCTGACTGCTCCAGATGGTTGAATCTCCACAACTATAACTGGTCCCAACCAATGCATGCACAACTTGCAGGGATGTTTCTGGTATCAACTGTCATAAAGTAGGACCTTTTCTCCTTACGTAAATACTTTAGTCTTAATGTGTCTGTCATGCCAAGATTTATTCCTTGCCTTCTCAACTGATGGATGGAAGTCTGCCAAAAACCTGGTCTCTTCAAGTTCTTGTAACCCCATGAGCCTCTGTGCAACTAATTCTTCCTCCACCATGTGTGTGATCTATGCAATGTACAAACTTGGAGTAATGAATTATGCAGGCACCACAGCCTATTTCCCATAAACTAGCTAAAATGGAGTGTACTTATGGAGTTTCTTTGTGGTTGTCCTGTAAGCCAATAGTATTGTTGGAACTCTGTCACCCCAATCTTCTTTGTTTTCACAACAAACCTTTGTTAACCCTCTCTCCATAATCTTGTTAAACGCCTCTAGTGTTCCATTATCTTGCGGGTGGTACGGGATACTTTTATGATGTTGGATTAAGAACTCTACCGTAAGCTTTTCTATGGTACTACTGATACAATGAGCTCCCTAATCATTGGTCATACTCCTATGACATCCAAACCGAGTGATAATATTTTCAAAAATGAACCTAGCAGCGGTATCGATTGAACAATCCTAAACAATTGTTGCCACAACCCAATGTGTAAGGTAGTTAGTTGCGGTAATAATTTACCTAGCCTTTGAATGCTTAGTTGTGGGGTTGATTGGCCCAATGAAGTCGACTGCCCACTTCTCAAAATATTATAAAGCTCGAACTGTTTGAAGTGGCAATTCATCTTGTCATGATGGCTTACCCACTCTTTGACAAACATCCCATGATATAGTGTATGCCTTTTCATCCTTGAAGAGCATAGCCCACCAAAGTCCAGCTTGGAGGAATTTCTACACAATGGCCTTTCCTCCCACATGGCCTCCCACAATTCCACTATGGAACTCCCATAGTACATCCCATCTTTCATGATCCAAGACACATCTCCTGAGGATACTATCTAGTCCCAATTTATACAATTTCCGTACAATCAATTGATAGTTCACTGCTCTAACCACCATATGGCGTTTTAGGGTTGCGGAGTATGTTTTTGGGCAGGATCTTATTCTTAATAAGATTTCTTTGTCTTACAGGTATTCTGGTATGGCCTCAACTTGGAATAGTTCTGCATATGTGAGTTGATCCTCGACTCCTCCTCCACTTTTCCTTGACTCTAATCTAGATAGGTGATTAGGCCCTACATTACATATTCCAGTCTTAATGATCACTTCAAAATAAAATTATTGAAATAGTAGCAACCATATACAAATTCTCCCTTCCAACACAAGTTTGTTAACTAGATATTTTAATGCAGAATGATCAGTAAATAACTTAAAATGAGAACCTAGAAAATAATGTCTAAACTTCTGCAAAACGTAATTCATAGCGAAGCCCTCTCTTTCTGTCGTTCTATAGTTGTGCTCAAATTGCAAAAAAATCCTTCTCGCAAAATAGATAGTATGATCCATGGCTCCATCTCCTGGTTGCACTAAGATAGCTCCCAAGGCAACACATGAAGGATCTACGTGGATGTGAAATTCATTTTCCCAATTTGGAAATATCAGAATAGGTGTTGTGTTGAGATTTTACTTTAGGGTCTCGAATGATTTATCACATTCTGGGGCCATTGGAACACTTTAGCCTTCTCTAGTATATTTTCCAGAGGTGTAGTGATATTTTCATATCTTCTGATAAACCTACTATAGTACCCTGTGTGCCCCAGTGTGGAGCGCAACTTCTTAACACTCGTATGTGGCAGCATGTTCACAATAACCAAAACTTTGGATGGGTCTACCCATACTCCCTCTTAGCATAATATGTGGCCCAACAAATTTCCATGTGGCACATAGACGATACACTTTCTGAGGTTCAACAATATCCTCAATTCTCTACATTTTTCAAACATTAGACGTAATACCGCTACATGTTCCTTCAACAAGCTATATATTGTCCAATCGTCCATATAAACTTCTATGAAATTGTGAATAAATTCTCGGAAGGATTCTATCAAAATACTGGAGAAAACTATAGGGGCATTATTTAGGCTGAATGGCATCACATTGTATGCAAATGACCCTCATTCTATTAAGAATGTGGTCTTCTTTTTGTCCTGTTCAGAAATCCTTACTTGGTGACACCCCGAAAATCCATCTGTAAATAAGATTCTTTCCTTGTAACCTGTTCTAGCACCTCATCTGTAAAAGGTGTTTGAAAAGGGTCATGCACACAGGAAGAGTTAAGTATTTTGTAGTCTACATTGACCCTAATATCCTCTGTACCTTTCTTTCTCTGGATGACTATTGGGCTTGTTGTAGGAAAATCTCCCTGCGGATAGGTAGATTGCCTCAAAGAGCTAGACCCTAACTCTAAGACAGAAAGTGCTTAACGTGGACACCAACTTCCTTTAAAATCTATACAAACTAACACATGAGAAAGAAGGAGAATAGAAGTACCTCTTTATCGACATTTGTCCCTGCATGCTCCAAATCGAGCTCCAAACTCTCGCTCCTCACTGAGTCATGTAGACAAACAAAGTACAATTGATTCCTACCCTATCGATATTAGCTTGAAAACAGATCTATCTATCAATGATAAGTTCATGTAAGATCAGACACAAACTAGAAAGAAAGAGGCCAAGTGTGTCATATTAATGAGAATAATGACAGTAGTACTTACAATCATATATGCGAATGCGTCAGCTTCGTCAAGTCCCCTTCATCTAACCCTTGCTTGAAAGATCCACAACCTGGATGATAGCAACTTCACTAATCACTCTTCTTTGACTGACTGTGTGTTTCCTATGAGATCATAGGTTTCATGCTAGCAATTCTTCCTTCTTTCTCACCACCATAGAGCCTGCTTATATAGGTTAAGAGGAGCTTAACCTCTTGAGTTTTCTTTAGAACAAGTTGAGGAATTCCCTCCTTGGATCAGGGATCTCTTGATGGAACCAAAAATTCGAATGCAACTGCCTTCCAAACTTGAAATATCCTCCCCTTATATTCCTCAACGAGCTAACTACTGCCTCAGATTAGATAGCGCTCCCTCAAAAGGGGCATCAGAGTGCTATAGCACTCCCTAGGCAGCTTGAGGGGGGCGTCAGTGCTCCAAAGATGGATAGTGCTCCTTCAAAGAGGTAGATAGGTGTTATAACGCTCCTTGAGACCTTGTAGGGAAGCACCAATGCTCCTAAGGCCGATGTAGGGGAGCGCTCACCTTCAAAACCTTTGTTTAAGAGCTCTTCTCAGGTGATAAAAGTTCCTTGACTTCAGTTAATCATTTCCCCTCCTCCAAACCAAGTGTATGATATGTCTTAAGTGCCTCCTTAGTGTCATTATTATGGAAGTATGCTTGAACAACATTTACGACACTTGCGAGCAACTTGAGACACTTGCAAAAGTTGTAAGGAACATGCGACACTTACGACACTTATCGGAGTGAGCAATATTGAGGTGTAATAGATTGCCCCCCAAAGTATGAAGTTAGAAGATGCGAACTGATAACTGAAATGCTTTGTAGATGTTCAAGCAAGGGTATAGACTCAAAGAAACTGACGGAAGCTGCACACAAACATCCAACAAATATCATGACATATTTCAAAACCCAAGGCAGGCATACCTATGCTTGAGTGATCAAGACTTTCAAGATATGGCCGCCATAAAATACACTGTGGATCCATAATTGTATTGATAAGAAGGTATAGCCACTGAAGATACAATGTGGATCTATACTTTGATGACTCAGACTGATCGTAGCCATGAATAATACACAATGGATCTAAGAGATGACAAGACATAGCCACAACCAATACAAAGTGGATCTACATAACAATGTATGTGTTATTTGTCCAATAGAAACTCCTTTGCAACCCGGGCAAAGCATATATCAGAGTGATCACACAACCCAGGGTCTTCTTACCAATCCCAATATGGTATGAATCTAACCATGTGAATATATTTCCTAATGTCGAACATGGTAGAAACCACTTGATTACCAGTCAATGGTGTGAACCGTTAACAAGTGTGAGGGAGATCACCATTAATGTCAATGATTCCCAAGGTACCCTAGTACATTCCAACGAATGTGAATGGATGATTTGGAGTCAAACACCCGTGGAATCATCTAATCATAGGTCAATGATGTAAACCTACTGTCGAATGTGAGGAGACCTGCCATTGAGGCATGCAGGTCCCAAAGTACTAACTGGTTTCTAAGCCTGATTCCCGGATAATGCATTGAAGTCAACAGGAATTGACTCGTCGAGGGAGGGCCTTGATGTATCCCCCATAAATGACACGAAATGGACATAGAGATGTAATTGGTATATCAAATGGACATGGACTGACACAGGTTTTGAGGCAAGATATTTGGGATGGCTGACTCTCGAGGCGGATACTTCCCTTGAACACTGAGGCACAACAACAAAACATGACATGGACCAAAACTATGCAGTGGATACTGTGACTTGCATCGGGTGACCCAAAGGAGTGAAAGGAACTCAAAGGATTGGTTATGTGCAGAGGTTCAGCGGATTATGATGCATGCAAATGACAAAGTGTCGTGTTCAAGGGAGACTCTAAGAATTGTTGGATAATGTTTTCAAGAGACTGCTTGGCTTGCTCCTTTCAATTTTTTCCCCCATCCAGGTAGATGAGTACCTCTTTTTTATTTAAAGAGCTCAAGGAGGATAACACATGCTCGATATAACTCACCTTTGGTAAGTTCCTCTTCCTTTGTTTAACGAACTGGAAGAAGTAAGGGATCAGTCCCATATGGGACTGTCGATGTGTGTTTTAACGAGTCCAAAGACAGAAAACTCAAAGGTTTTTTGGGATTATAGAGTTTGGAAAAACACTTAAAAGAGAACTCTCTCAGTTCCTTTTTCGTACAGTAGTCTAACGAGACCGAAAAAGAGATAAACTATCGCTCGAAAGACGCCCTTTCCAACCTTTTAACGAGCATGAAAGGAAGCAAGATCACTCGACAATCTTTTCATATTTAGAGAGTCTGAAAAGAGTTTAAAGATGATTCCAGGGGGGTTCCTTTTTTGTGCATTCGTGTATTCGTACGGGTCCGAAAAAGAGATAAAAGTTTACCCAGTTGCGTTCTCATATTTTCGAGCTCAAGAACGAACTAAGACTATGATCATAAGTGCGACAAGGTAAATGATCCATCAGAAATGGCAGGAAAACTGCGATGCCAAAACTACAAACTAGGGGTTTAGTGAAGCCATCATATTGTTAGAGAAACCCATAAATGACTATACCTTATAAAAAATGGAAATTTATAAATAACAATACAATGAAAATTCCATTTACCATTTCATTTTGCACAAGGATTTTGGAGTAGTGGAGATTCTCATTTTGAGGTAGATCTTGTTTTGCTTGCTGCCGGAGCTACGGTTGACCGTTTCTCTTGTCGTTCAGACCAGGTATATCTTCATCTATCCTTATTTCAATTACATGGTTTAATATTCATTTTCATAGCATCATTTAATTTAAAATATGAAGCCCTAAGGTTCCCCAAACAGAACCAAATTGGCCTCTTTGAAAAATGATGGAAAAAGGGGATTATTTTTGCAAAAACGTTGTAGAAGGGGATGGCCAAGATGCCAACTCCTCAATAACTAATTGGATGGGTCTTTTTTTGCAAAGAATCCATGATAAAATCCCCACAAATGCCCACGCAGCCATAAAGAAATCGTTTGCATTTAAAAACATTTCGTTGTTGTATGATGAATATTGAATGTCTAAGAGAGGGAATGGTGATTGTAACAAAGGGTGTGGTCACTTTGAATGATGTGGGCATTAGTTTCCATGTTTTTATATTTCTTTTGAAAATTGCCGAAATACCAAAACGTTGAAATAATGAAAAACAAATTATTTGTTTTGTTTTGTAGGTGATTTCGGCGACCATGATCGAGTGGAAAGAACGAGAACATGAGATTGATGACTTAGCTGCCTTGCAGAGTCCCTGCACACGGGCTGCATTTTGAGTGTTAGCACTTGGTAAATTTCCTAGAGCTTGACAGCAGAAGAAATCTACTAAGGTAACTTTATCTGACCACTTTTGAAGCTGGGATCTAGCCCTTCCAACTTCAGAGAGGGATCTCTCTATTAGATTTAGCTATGTTTCAAATTTCAAATATTAGGCTAAGTAAAGAAATAGGTCAGTTTTCATTGTCAAAGTGTTTTTCAAATTGGTTGAGACAGTCTACACATCCATTGGGCTATGGGGTCTATGTTTTAATAAAATATGAAATACAAACTAGAAGCGTAAAGAGAAAAACTTTCACAGGGCGAGATAATATAATCATTGGATCCTTTAGTAGCTTAAATGATGAATAGAAGAAAAGATGAGAAGGATGATTTCAACAAAGAAGCAGTTAAGAATTTCTTTATTGAAAACACCAGAAGATAAACACTAAAATCTTTCGAGTCAGAAACAGGGTATACGAGATAAATCCTCCAACATTCGTTACTCTTAAAGATTAGATGCAGAAAACAGTATGATAACAAACTAAGAATAACATTCAACTTAGAGAGAAAAACGTCACCAGTGAGTACATGCAATAATCCTGTAAAAGTGACCCCTTTTTATTAATGGAAGATCTCTTCAAAAAGATTACAGTCTGATAGCGTCAGGGTGTGAAGATCAACAACCCTCAATACTTCGAAAGGTGAAGTATTAATAACTCAAATTACAAAGATCTTGTCATTAATGACTAGGACGTGCTAACTCTATTTTTAGCCTAACTAACTTAACAAAATTCCTAAGTCTAGGAACTGCTTGATGACATGGTGCAACTGCACGCTGATTTCTGGGTGGGCCGTTGATGAAGCTTCTGTACGACTTCATCTGACTGGACAGCTGACTAGACCGGGACATCTCATCTGCTAATCGATCAGATCATAGAGCTCCTCCCATCTAAGATGACTGGGCACATTGACTTTGAGCAGTCTTCGATACACTTCATCCATTTCTGTGTACTTGGTGAATGTCGGCTTTGTGAGGAAGATGTATCGAATCTCGTGTTGGATACTGATGTCCCACTGGAGGGCATCTAGGAATGCCTTACTAGTGATGCTCCCTTGAATACCTGCAAACTTTGAACTGTCCTTATCCACTTCGGCTAATCTCTTCTTGTAGTCTGGGAGTGTCATCAATTTATTATTGATTACTTTCAGACTTGGAAGACCTTTCTTTTGGAGAGCTTCAATCTTACTGAAGAATTTTTGTACCCCCAGTTCCATGGCCTAAACCTTTTCTTCCAACTGGAGCATTAATCCTCTCTTGGTCAAAACTCTTTTGACCTCAAGGATGGTCTCTATTCTGTCTCCAATATTCAGTTCTTCTAGCTCTTCCCTGGTCTTAGAATTGAGGAACTTGATGATCTCATTTGCCTGTGCTGGCATGTCTCCCAATTCTACTATGATCTTTTCAATGGCTTGTTTGCTTCTCAGCACCAACTCATTCTACTCAAACATGATTTGGATCATAGGCCATATCTCGTTATGGACTTAGTAATGTCTATCCATACATTCTCTTTAACCTCAGCCAAAGTCTTCCCTGCCACTGTTTTCTTCCGGAGCTGCTGTAGTTCCTATTTGAGTTGCTCTGTCGCCTGCTTTTCCCTAGAGAGGCTGGTCTGAAAGGAAGTTTTGAGTTCTTAAAGGTTCTCAACTTCCTTTTTAAGCTTTTTGATCTTTGTCTCCTGTGGGTTCATCTTTTCCATGGATTTAGCCAGGCCGGCTTTCTTCTCCTGTGATGTCAATGGATTCGCAGATGGGATTTTTGTCACTAATGTTGCACTCACTCCTGAAATCGGAATAGCGCTCAATGAAATGACTTCCATTGGATTCAATTTCTCTTTCTCTTTTAACAAATTTTATATCTCAACTTCCATTTCTTTAAGTTGGGCATTCTACTCCATGAGCATCTTTAGCATCTCATCTTTCTCTCCTTCTTTCTCCGCTATCTCCTTTTCCTGTGAATCCTCTGTGGGCGGGATTTTCAGTTGTTTTCTCAGGGAGGCTATGTCAGCGTTCTTCTTTTTGATCATCTCCTCAGCTTATTTCATGTTTGAAGGATCATAACCGATCTTGAGGACCATCTCCTCCAAAGTCTTGATCCTATTTTCCTTTGCAAAGGATGATATCTTCTCTAGCTTGAGCTGTGTTTGAACATTGTTCAGGGACACTTGCAATCTAGATGCAGAAGTGGAAGCATGCGCCAACATGTAGAAAAACATTTCCCCTGTCTGCTTGTGCAGATCCATTTGATCGGCCGGATGCACATCCTTTGTTTGGAATTTGAAGGTGGCCCTTTTATAGTCAGTGATCACCTTTGGATCTGGTACCTATGCCTGGAGGAAGGCCATGTGCATTCTTCCCTTCTCTCTGTCAAATGCAGACAGTAGCTGATGTTGCGCAGTCGACGTCTGCTTCCAGAACTGGGTGCAAGTATTGTTGGTCAGGGTCTAGTTCTTTTTCTTTATCAGCTCATACTTCTCGAAGATACTCAGCTTCGGTTCCCCCTTGCCTGGCTAGGTGGTCAATGGAGGATCTGTAGATTTCTCCGTCACTGCTGGGGTTATGGCCTTATGGAGGGTTGAACCGAAGAGTGGAATACCAACTTTTGTCACTGTGGTAGACGGGGATTCCTTTTCCCCGGTCGAGCCAGGAGCTGCAACAGTCTTAGGCCTCTTGGTATGTAGCTGGAATTTCTCGAAAGATACCTGAGTGAAAGGAGGAGACAAATATTGCCTCGACCTTTTCTCTTTTGGGACCTGTGGCATGGTCGTTGGTGACAGAGTGGCAGGGGCACCTTGTTGTTCTATTTCTACCAATGTGTTGGGCTCCCACACTGTCTGATTTGCAAATATTTCAATTTCAGGCCTGTGCTCATGAATATATGGAATGTTTTTGTTCTTGAACCTCATCCCTAAAATGATCCCACAAGGATCATAATGCCATGGGAAGCTCATGGAGAACTTCATCTCCCTCAGCATCTTGTCCGCTTCTTCCCTAGCACCACGATTGTTGCAGATGAAAGAGCCAATCTGCCCCTTGATTCTAAGCTGCTACTTTTTCTTCAATGACACAAAGTGGATGTCATCGAAATTTATAATCTGCCTTATATATTATAAAGCAAAAATCCTGACAGGTAGATATTTGGGCATCTTATACGGTGCTAACTCACACCCGTATACTCTGATCTCAGTGTAATCCTGGTGTAAATACCAATCACCTGTCTTTGTGTTATCCGAGAGGTGCAGGATCCTCTGGACTTCATCGCTTATCCGTAGCTCGGGCCTGTCGCCTAGCATACTAACCACAGGGTGGTAGAACTGATCGATGAACTCCTTGAAGCTATACTCTGTGGAGTTGTGCTTGAGCAAGGAGGTCCATGTTGTGACTGCCTGAGGTCTACCATATCCATCCATCCTCTGCATGGAAAAGTCAAACTTATTTTCCTGGAAAAAGACGAATAAGTATGCTAGTACTGATGAGTATCTGAACATGCCTTATGTGCTGAAATTCACGAACTGTTCATGAATATTGTCTGCCAAGAATGTGCTGAAATCAAACTGGGTGGTGGGATTTTCGTCGTTAGAGAAGATGGATAGAAAACCCAGAATGGGTTCATCAACCCACTGATCAGAATAGTATCCTAACAAAGCACAAAGGGATGAGATGACCTGGTTTCCCTTTGTGGAGAACATGGAAGACAGATAAGAAGGATTAATGGAGTGAAATTGAGAGGATGGGGGAAGGAAAAGCTTGAATATTTGAGCTCTTTGGGGGAAGGTCATTTTCTAGTACAATTCCGTGAGAATTTCCAGGTTGAAGGGAGACGCAAAGTCGGCTCGAGGGATTTACATCATATGGTCTATGGATTCGGGCATGATGAGGAACAAGATCTCTCCGGATGAGGAGATGACGGATCTTTGTTCGAGAATATAGTGAGCTTGAAATTTGAGAGAGAACTCAAGAAAATGGTGGATCTGAGGGAAAAGGTAGAGGGGTAAATTGGACTCCCAGAGTCTGATTTCATCACTCTGGTCCAGGAAAACTTCCCTGAGCCACGACTGGAGGTCTAAGAAATCAAAATCGCATTTAGTATCTGTGATTAATCAATCTTTGTCAACCAGTGGGATCCTATCCAGGTCTATAGGAGGTGGGAGAAACGGATTCTCCTCTCCTTCTGTTTGTTTGGATTTTGGCGCCATTTCTGCAACAATACCTGCAACAAAACACAATGTTAGTGGGGGAGACTGAATGTGGATGAGGACAATGGACTGTAATGGAGGGGTAAGTGGTGAATTTATCTGGTGCGATGGGTGAATGGCAGAAGTAAGGGGGAATAACGATAGTTTTATTTAAACGGGGGTTGGTTGGGCGCGGGAGGCAGGTCAGCTGGATAACAGATAGGTTATCCAGTACTAAATGGCCAATGGATCACTTGAGGATGAGACCGCGGGTGACGGTGAATGAGGGATATAGACGGGTGACGTGGAGGCTATCGATTGGAGGAAAAATTCATAATAAGGGACTTGCCATGAGCGAATAGGGAGGAAGTAGTGACAACAGTTATGGGACATGACCAGTTCAGGAAAGGTGGAGGGTGACGTCTAGTGGTGACGGAGGTTTGTCAGATAGCAGATGGTGATGGGACTCAGGGAAATAGATCGATACCACATATAACAAGGGACCCGCAAGAGGAAGAAAACCATTCTAGACCCCCCCCCCTCGATTAAAAACAGATCATCCGGGGGGGTCTGAAATTCATTTTTGGTCATTGATCTAAGCGCCTGTTTCTGAGCCGCAGATCTCTGCGCTCTGTTTAACACTCATTCCGAACCCCCCCCCCTCCATTAAAGGTAGAACGGATGGGGGGGTCTGG
>ML783071.1:328953-343484 GCA_009831015.1 Picea engelmannii
GTACATGATGAAGTCTGTGATGTGTTTTAATTCACATGTAATGTACAATTTTTCTTTCCTTAAATCTTATATGTGGGCGAGATACCGATCCATGATGTAATTAGCTAACGAATCCAAAACACTATTAAGTTCTCTTGGAATGTGTCTATATTCAATGTAATCGAACATTCGTTCAAGGCAGCAAACTTGTAGGTGGAGACATAGCAGGATAGGACTACAGATAGCGTAGATGCGGTTGAGTTGATAGACCATGAGTTGTGAGTCTAAGTAAACAATGATACGAGAGATACCTAGGGAGGAGGATTGGGTCAACAGTCCGATGATAGCATGATATTCTACCATGTTGTTGGTTGCTGGTCCTAAGCAGATACCTCCTGAACTCACCACCTCGTCAAATTGGTAAATAACCCATGTTGTCGAAGCAATGTTCTGGGTATGTCGACTAGCGCCATCCGCAAACCCAAAAAAGATAGGAAAGGAGGATGTCATCTGCGCATGAAAAAACAAGCACAGTCATGAGTGGCAATGGTAAAGACTCGAGGACGTGAAAGAAAAAGACACACCAAAACTACAATACAATAATGTACTAAGTACCCATGCTGGGTAATCTAAGCATAGTACTTTTTAAGGTACAACCTGTTTCAAGGCTCTCCTAGGGAAATTCCATCATGATCTACTAGTTCATAGGCACCTCTGTGTAGGACACACTTCACGATGTAAGGACCATGCCACAGAGGTTCTAACTTACCTGTTCCCAATTTATCGTGAGCTTGGTCGTAAACGAGCACTAAGTCTCCTTCTGCGAAAGTCTAAGGGTGGACAGATTTGTCCTATTGACTATTAATTCGTTTTTGATGTGCCTCACTAACGAGAGAAACATCACGACGTGTTTCATCCAGCTTGGATAGATACAAGAATCGTTCTTCTTCAGCAGAAGTATGGGGTAGGAGTTCTACTTTAAGTTTGAGTGATGGAATCTCACACTCGATTGGTAGAACGACTTCAATTCCATACACCAACTGGAAAGGAGTAAATCCAGTTGAGGTTTTCACAGAAGTGCGATAATCCCAGAGAGTGGAGAAAAGTTGTAAATGCCACGATGTCTTGTTTGCCCCTACCATGCGTTGGATCATGGTTTTTAGGACTTTGTTGATGGCTTCAACTTGTCCATTGGCCTGAGGGTAGTAAGGGCATGATTTTTCATGGAGAAAACCCAATTTGACATGTAATTCACTCATCATCTAGTTTTTGAAGTGTGCACCATGATCAGTGATGATGGCACATGGTACACCAAAATGAGTTATGATATGGTTGAAAAGGAATAGAGCTGTAGTACGACCATCATTCAAGAAGGTAGGCATAGCCTCATCCCATTTGGTGAAGTAGTCGATGGCGATGATGATATAACTATGCGCCCCGGCTAAGGTAGGCTTACACTACATGAAATCGATACCCCACTTAGCAAAGGGGCCGATGGCGATAATGGGGTGCAGCATAGTAGGGTGGGTGTGTGCCTTCTTGTTAAATACTTGGCAGAGTGGGCATGTTTTGACAGCCTCGATTCAATATTTGAAAATCGAGGGCCAAAAGTAGCTGGCACATAGGATTTTTTGGGCTGTGGCCATCCCAAAAAGGTGACCACCACAGGAACCAAGGTGACAATCGTTCAAAATGTGTTCATCCTCCTCATGAATCAGACATCGTTGAAGGATGGTGTCAATACCACGACGATACAAGGTGTCACCGATGATGAGATAATGATGAGAGTGGTGACGAATGTGTCAATGCTCTTTGCGAGAAATGTTGGGTTGAAAACGTTGGGTTTCAAGGTAGAGGAGAATGTCTCCTTACCAAGGATTAGAGGTGCTGATAAGGAAGAGAGATTCATCAGGGAGAGAATCTCTAGGTTCAATGTTTTCATAGGCACATGGGAGAGCACAGATAAGCTCTGCAAACACCAGGGATTTTTTGGCTTTGGCCTTTGTAAACTCAAGATCGAATTCATGAAGAATAAAAATCCATTTAGAATATTTTCCCCCAAGTACTTGACGTGTCAAGACGTGGTACATGGGGTTGGAGTCGGTAATCACCATGGTGGTGCGTAATAAGATGTAATGGTGGAATCTTTGGACAATGATGACGGCTTCCAGAGCCAGTTTCTCGACATGTGAATATCGGAGTTCGGGTCTAGATGGACTCTTTCTCATGTAATAAATCACATGTTCTTCATCATTGGGGTCCTCTTGAACTAACACCATCGCAATAGTGGAAGTGGAGGTGGCCAAGTAAAGGATATAGTCTTTTGTATACTCCAGAGGGTGTAACAAGGGAGCGTGGGTCAAGGTGTGCTTGAGAGCATCGAATGACCATTGGGCAGTGTCATCCCAGATGAAAGGGGTGTTTTTCTGCGGGAACCACATAAATCCTTTAGTTATCTCGGC
This sequence comes from Picea engelmannii, assembly GCA_009831015.1. Classification (NCBI taxonomy): domain Eukaryota; kingdom Viridiplantae; phylum Streptophyta; class Pinopsida; order Pinales; family Pinaceae; genus Picea; species Picea engelmannii. Next base: position 331,395 of record ML783071.1, read on the forward strand.
GTAGTTGCAGATGAAATGGCGAAGGAAGTTTTCTTTTCCTTGCAAACTTTGGAGTTGGGTTAAATTGGTAGGTGGGGGTAAGGCTAGAATGGCCTTAATATTTAAGGGATCCACCCTAATCCCATATTTAGAGACAATGAAAATGAGGAGTCAACCAGATTTGACAACAAAAATGCACTTGTGGGGGTTCAAGCGAATACGGTAGAACCGACATCGAAGAAAAATTGCCCGCAAGTGATCAATGTGATCAGATCAATTGGATGAATGGGCAGGTAAATCGTCGAGATAAGGCTCCGCGATATGCTTGATATCGTGGAAAGCATACGACATGGCCCGTTGGAAACTAGCACCAACATTTTTTAGGCCAAATGGTAACTTTCGATAGGAAAAATTTCCCCATGGGTAGATAAAGGTTGTCTTATGTTGATCAGCAGGTAAGATTTCAATCTGGTTATACCCATAAAAGCCATCCATGAAAGAGAAGATTACGCTCCTTGCGCAATTATCGATGATTTGGTCGATGAAGGGCATAGGGTAGTTGTCCTTGGGACAAGCTTTGTTGAGATCTTGATAGTCAACACAAACACGGATGGTCCCTTGTTTTTTGGCAACCGGAAGAAGGTTGGAGACCCATTCTGTCAAAGGGATAGGATAGATAAATCCAGATTTTAGAAGTTTTTCAACTTCTGCCTTTATAGCTGTGATTTTCTTGGGATGAACTGGGCAAATCTTTTGTCGAATAGGTTTCTCATCAGGGCAAGTCTTGATTTCGTGTACGACGATTGAAGGGTCGATCCCTAGCATTTCTTCGTAGCTCCAAGCGAAGACATCGTGGAATTCTTTAAACAAAGTGGTGTAAGAGACCATTTCCTTGGGTGTGCAATTAGCACCAAGATTAATGTTTTCCACGACACCTTCTTTGATCGAAATATCAATAGCGATCGTAGTAGAGATGTTAGCCATATTACCCTCAGAGAGAGTATCTTGTGTGAGAATAGGAGATTGCGGAGCATCGGTAACATCGGGAGGGAAGACAGAGCATATGTCTTGGTGAATTTCTTCCGAAGGTGGAAGAAAAGGGGATCGATGATGGTTATCATCCCAAGGTAGATCGTCAATGCTAAGCATTTCCATAATAGATTTGTCAGAAGGAAAAATTTGGGAAATGTAATCGACAACGGATGATAGGGAATCCAACCATGAGGGCACCAAGTAGGCATCTGGTGCCAATAAATGTGAATTGTTTGAAGAGGGAGAGGCAGATTGAATAGCTACGTATTCGGCCTCGACTGGGCTAAGTGGCATAGTGTCACCGAGCACATCAAATTCTAGAGGACTAGGTACAATCCAAGGGTCATATGATTCCAAGGATTGATAAGGCATAATCGAGATCATATTGACAGTGGAAATATGATGCGCGGTAGGTGGAAGTGGTGTAGGGAAAGTACCCATAAGGCTAGAATATTTCAATAAGCCAACACCAACGCTTTCATACGTAACTGGGTGGTCTCCCAAAAAGGGAATGTTGTTGGTAGCAGGGATGCGAGCGTCGGGTGTACAGAAATCAAGCTGATTGACGGTGATAATTTTGCCTTGATGGGGGAATTGTACACATTGAAACACCGATGAGGTGACGACAGTCATAGCGTAGAACCAACTTCTTTCGAGTAGTAGGGTGTAATCGAGGGGAGCATCGACCAGCTCGACATCAACGGTAATAGTTTTTTTGCCCAACTGAATGGCTAAGGATTGTAATAATCCGTGAGGATGAAAACCTCATCCATCGAAAGCACATAACATCATAGGGGATTTGTTAAGGGCTGGTGATTTTAAGCCTTTCCAACAAGCTAAGGAAATGACACAAGTAGAGGCTCCCTCATCTAGGATAGTTCGGTGGATTTGTTGATTGTGAACAACAACATCAATTTGAAAAGCTAATTGGTGGGAGAGTCACGGTTGATGATCATCCAGATTAAACATGAGGTTGTTTGATGACTCAGGATCAAAAGTGCCAATAGCAGCTAAGAGCGTTCTACGTTGGCTAGGACAGTGTTGTAGAACTTCCAAGGCAGACATAGCACACAGTGCTTGGGCCAAATCTTCTACAATGTTGTAGTCTTGGGCAACCTATGAATTAGGATTGAAGGCATATTTCTGGATGGTTCTCTTAGGAGGGCGTAAGATGGAGTCAAATGAAGGTTTCTCAATCTAAAGCGGCACAGGTGGAGGGCTAGCAGAAGGAGGATTAACGGAAGATGGTAACGGGTCCGGTGTAGAACCATTAGTAGTCTTCGGTTTATCAGGTTTAACTGGCATGTCATATGTTGCAGAGAGAGTGGTTAGATTGATCCCATTAAACATATAAATGTGGGTACTTGTCGAGGCCTCATCATGGGGTTGGTTGGAACCACCCCCTGTGGTGGGGGTTTGAACAACCAAATATTGTTGTTGTGGAAAAGGCTGAGTAAGCACAGCAGGTTGTGAATTTCCCTTTAAAAGATTGGCCACTTCATCGCAATGTGGATAGTCTCGGGTGTAATGATCATCACCACAAATGAGACATGGGAATTTCGGTTTTCGTTGTGGTTGTTTTCCGACAGCAGGGGTTTGCGATTGATTTTTTGGTTGTTCGTTGTTATTGTTTTTCGTTGGTTTATTTCTCACTTTCTTCTTGCCCCCAGGTTGTTGTGAAGGGGTCGATTGGATCACATTCACCTTAGAGAGTTGAGTTTGAGGGGGGGTAGAAGAGGGTGCAGTCAGGCTGGGAGAAGTCGTCGAAGCGAGCCACTGAATCGTTCCAGTTGACTGGGTAGTAGATTGGGTTTTGACAGAGCCAATAACTCCATCCGCATGGGAAGCGGACAATGGTTTGGATGGATCGTTAGTGGCATGGGTAGAAATCGGTGTCAACTCGTACAAAGTACTGGATTGTGAATAGACTAAGTCTAAGTATTGAGCTCAGGCAATAGCTTCTTCCTCAGTGACTACACCACCCATGGCAACATCACGAGCAATCTAGCATAACAATGATTTAGTGAACCATTCCGCTAACAATTGGTCAGGAATGACCGCTTTGATTATCCTTCGTCGTCGTCTCCATTCATGAATATGATCGAAGATATGTACAGACGTTGTCTGATGAAGGGAGGTTAATAGTTCAGTACCCGTCTCATATTGAATGGGTAGTTGGAAGTGTGTGAGAAAGGACATGGCGAGGGAATTGAAATCGTGAAAAGATGCACGTGGTAGTTCAATATACCATTTCTCCGCGGAACCCATAAGCATTCATTGGAAAAGACGCAAACCTATGGAATCGTCCATGAGGGAGTTGGATGAACACCACAAATGGAAAGTCATCACGTGGTTGTTTGGGTCTTCTCCGAACTTTCCGTCAAATTTTGGGATATCAGAAGGAAGTTTAGCTGGAATAGCTGGCCAAACTAGAGAGTGATAAATAGGATCATTCGTTAACTGAGACAAGTCTGGAAGGTCCAGGGTAGCTAGAAAAGGTAGTTGTCGGTTAACCTGTGGGTAATGCTGGTGTGGCATGGGGACACCAGTAGGGCCAATCACTGGGTTATGTGGATAATTGTAACTAGTGGGCCCTCTTGTATGAGGTTTTTGTTGACCAGGGTACACAGGATTTGAGGTGTTTTGAGAAGCATGTGTGAGCGGAGGATAACTGGATGGGTTTTGAGGGTTATAGGCTAGGTTTGGCATTTTCCCATAAGGAGGTTGTTGTGGAGCCTGAGAATTATGTCCTGCCAAGAACTGTGGGTTTCCTGGAAAAAGGAAGTTCCATGGATTGGGTGTGGCGGATAGATTTTGTCCATATGGTTGATGGTAGACTCCAGATTGAGGCTGCCCCCCACCGTGAGGGTGTCCCCCAAATGGAATTTGTCCTCCGGTGGGAGGATGCCCCCCAACTTGAGGGAGAGTTCCTAGAATTTGAGAACCAAACGTAAATGACTGACCGATGCCGCTGAACAAATTAGGACCACCAAGACCGGTCCCTCCGGGTTGTTGGATAGGTATGGAACCATCCCGGCATAACTTGGGTAGTAGTGGCTTGGGTAGTAGTGGCAGTGAAAGCATTCAGTTCTATGTACCCAAAAGGGAGTGATGATGTAGGTCTTGGTGTTACAGGTGTGCCAATCGCAGCTTGGTTAACCACTGTGTTACCGGTGGGAATAGTCAGAATGTGCGAGACTATTGTAGAATGGGCCATCTGGAGGGGAAGAGTAGACCTTGGGCTAATGGAAATTATGTTCGGACCAATGGGTGGTGTGGCTGTAAAAGCGGTGGTACCGATAAAGGTAAAATGGTTTAGGGGTACGGTGTAGGAAATGGGTGTGTCAACACCCATCCCTGTTCCATAAAGATCTCGCACCATGCGCGGTGGACTTCGAACAATGTTTGCGGTCCAAAAAGGGTCATCAGCTAAAGGGTTTTGATGAGACCCAGTTGGGATGTCAAAAGGATTGATGACGACAAATTCACCAGCGGAATTCAGTTGGAGGACACGTCGTTCATATCCCTCTGGAATGCGGAAAGATTCTGGAGACTCTGAAACAATTCGAAAATTCTCTAAAGGAGTGGGAACTTCTTCCTGGGGAGTTGTAGTGTCTTGAACCTCACTTTGTTGAGGAGATTCCTCTGTAGAATGAGGGGGTAAAGGGGTGTTTTCTTCCATATTTTCTGGAGGAAGTCCCTGTAGCCTCCGGGAACTGTGTGGAGGGTCGATGTTGATGAAAAAGAGTCAGCGAAAGAGATCTATGGCCAACTACCGAAAAGAAACAGCATACGCTAATAAAATCTAAGAACCACAACTATGCAAACAAGACCTTCTCTTGATGACTGTACTAGTTGGTGATGAAATCCAATGTCGTGTGATCAAGTCAAGAAGGGGTAGGGATAGGGTGGAATAGTTACAATGGCGACCTGCTTAACAGACTTACGCCTTGGTGCAAGCTTCCATGCTATAATTGTGGATTTACCCTCCAAGGAGCCCGAGTGAGTTTGACCAGTGTCTACTCCAGGTACAGTGAGACTTCCCTTCACTCTCACCTTGTGTAAGACCCTAAATATTATGGCCACTAAGGTTACCAATTCGCAGTCAGCCCCTAGGCGGGAACAGTCGACAGTCCGATCCAAACGTACGGGTAGGGTATCGAGCCCGAAATCAACTAAAAGGCTTCCACACAGTAATTGTGGATTTACCTTTAAGAGATCCCCATAATACGATCTAACCACCACAATCAGTTAAACCATAGAGGGATAATCTTTGTAACTCACCTAAATGCGACCTTGTGCGTAACCCCTGTGTGAGAGGGGGATCCCAGGCAGACCTATATGATAATTGGATTTGACTCTCCCTAACTCAGGATGCTAATGTTTTTTTTGGAAACTTTGGAGAGTTATGCTCACAGCCTAATCCAAAGTACTAAGCCTAATATACTATTGGTGGAGGATCCTAAAAATGAAAAAGTTCTAGATAATTTTTAATTAGTGTTCATTTTATAGTTGTTCTTTACTCAAAAAGGGGTGCATGGAAATGAAACGGATGGAATTCTAACTCAGTCCCAAAAAATGCATCAAATATGATAAGAAGTCTTTTCTTTTTGATGAACATCTGTCTAAGGGAGAGAGAGAGTTCTTTTCACTAACAAGCACTAATAAGGAATGTCCTCAAACAATTTTTCTTCAAACAAATCCTGAAGTGATGCTAAAACTTTTGAGATACCTTCTAACATGCACAATCAATCATGAAGATGCTTTTTATTATTTGCATATGAATAATGATTAATTCAAAACAATGCTCATCTTGCTAAATATCTTCTTAGATGAATCAAAATCAGACCAACACAAGCAATAATCATACAAACAATACACCCTCTCATTGTGATCAAAACAATAAGCAAAAGAAAAGAAACAATCAAAGAGAAATCAAACTTCACACCAAAAGAAATGTCAAAGAACAGTGATCTTAACTAAAACCAAATGAAGAGATCTGTAGGCCTTTGATGACCTTCACTAGAGTTTTTCGTTCAGTCAAAAAGAGAGAAAGACAATGCATGGGTTTCAAACTCCAAATGGTAGAAAAACTCAACAACAATAGAGAAGAAGGCTACAAAATCCAAATAGAACGATGTTTGTCCTTCAAAAAGACAGATGTCAAAGATGGAAAGGAAGAAGCATTGACTCACAAGGTGACGCATCAAGAGAAACACAGAGGTAAAACCCTGAAAAAACAATTCTGGAAGGTTTATTGGCCAAAGGAGGGATGGCACTCTATTGTCAAGGACAAGGAGTGTTATAGAGCTCTGTGTAAGGCACTCAGGGAGCGCTGGCACTTTGTTAACACAGGGACAGGGGCGGCAGGTTCAAAAATCTCCTAAAAGTGTCAAAAATCCAAAATTGCAGTTCAGTTTCGACAATTAGGTTGAGTGTGATGGGGTAGGGAGTCAATCATCTCATGAAACCAATCAAAAGAGGAGTGAACCGGGTCTGAAACATTCAAGGGGTAAAACAAGGTCTATGAGGAGAAATCAAAACAAGAAGTTTCGATTTGAGGACTCCCCAACGGAGTTGCCAGTTTCTGTTGTAGGAAAATCTCCCTGCAGATAGGTAGATTGCCTCAAAGAGCTAGACCCTAACTCTAAGACAGAAAGTGCTTAACGTGGACACTGACTTCCTTTCAAATCTATACAAACTAACACATGAGTAGGAAGGAGAATAGAAGTACCTCTTTATTGACGTTTGTCCCTGTACACTCCAAATCGAGCTCCAAACTCTCGCTCCTCGCTGAGTCCTGTAGACAAACAAAGTACGACTGCTTCCTACTCTATCGATATTAGCTTGAAAATAGATCTATCTATCAAAGATAAGTTCATGTAAGATCAGACACAAACTAGAAAGAAACAGGCCAAGCGTGTCATATTAATGAGAATAACGACAACAATACTTACAATCGTAGATGCGAATGCGACAGCTTCGTCTAGTCCCCTTCGTCTAACCCTTGCTCGAAAGATCCACAACTTGGATGATAGCAGCTTCATTGATCACTCTCCTTTGACTGACTGTGTGTTTCCTATGACATCATAGGTTTCATGCTAGCAATTTTTCCTTCTTTCTCACCACCATAGAGCCTTCTTATATAGGTTAAGAGGAGCCTAACCTCTTGAGTTATCTTTAGAACAAGTTGAGGAATTCCCTCCTTGGATCATGGATCTCTTGATGGAACCAAGAATTCGAATGCAACTACCTTCCAAACTTGAAAGATCCTCCCCTTATTCTCCTCAATGGGCCAATTACTACCTCAGATTAGATAGCGCTCCCTCAAAAGGGGCATCAGAGCGCTACAACGCTCCCTAGGCAACTTGAGGGGGGCGCCAGCGCTCCAAAGATGGATAGTGCTCCTTCAGAGGGGCAGATAGGCATTATAATGCTCCCTGAGACCTTGTAGGGGAGCTCCAGTGCTCCTAAGGTCGATGTAGGGGAGCACTCACCTTCAAAACCTTTGTTTAAGAGCTCTTCTCAGGTGATAAAAGTTCCTTGACTTCAGTTAATCATTTCCCCTCCTCCAAACCAACTGTATGAGTTGTCTTAAGTGCCTCATTAGTGTCATTATTATGGCAGTATGATTGAACAACATTTGTGACACTTGCGAACAACTTGTGACACTTGAAAAAGTTGTAAGGAATATGCGACACTTACGACACTTATCAGAGTGAGCAATATTGAGGTGTAACAGGGCTGACCCATTCTACTTCTTCTACTGCAAAAATAATTCCATCTTTCAACTTCTTGTCTATTTCCCTCTTAACCTTCTCTTTCACTTTGGGATTAAAGAGGTATGGTCTATGCCTCACAGACTTTGATCCTAGTTTCAATTCAATTTTCATCTCTCCCATAACTCCTTTAATCCCTTTTAACTCTGAAAATGTTTTTGGGAACAAATCCTCATATTCTCACAACAAACTTTGTATTTCTTGACTAGTTTTCTCATCCCAGTAATATCCCACCATATTATCTTAGGTTTCTCTGTGGTCCCTATATTGAATTTTATCAAATTCAATGGGTGATTGTAAGAACCATCAATCTGAATGGGTATGATGTTTTGGATTTCTCTGCTCCCCTCTATTTCTTTAATGGTTAAGTTTCTCAATTCTTCTAAATCATCTAGGTTTTCCAAATCCTTCTCAATCGTATATCATTATATAGGTATCTTTTCCAAGTTCAAGTAAATATTAGTCTAAAGTTCTCGACTATGCCTTTCACATGTCACTAGGTCTAATTTCTATTTACTATTGTTTGTAAAAAGAAATTATTTGATTCTTTGCAGGACTACTTCAAGCTCAGGGTACCTACTTGTAAAATCGAATTCCTTGCAAAAGTGATCTACCAACAGTTGCCAGTTTCTGTTCTGTCTTTTGGTTTCTTCATGCATGAACCAAGCTTTAGATATTGGACATAGTGAATGGAGAAATACTTGAATCTAGAAGCAATATGGTATTTTTGCAACTTTCCATTGTGTCACACATTGTTCAATATGTGATTTAGGATCAGACACTCTGTTGAACTACTGTGCAACTTGGAAATTTGTTTGCATCTCTGATTCCAGCTACTCCTTATCTTGAAATCTATATTTGATAGCTTGATTCACATCGTCCCAATTTTTGAGTATGTATTTATGATTGGCCCACCATCTGGTAGGGGTGTCCTGGAGGGATAAATCCAGTATTGAGATCCTTTGATCCTCCACTACCTTTTCTTCCATGCTGAGAAGAAAATTGTCAAGTCCTAAGGTAACAACATCTATTGGGTGTTCTTTGACATCAATTCCAACCCATATAGTTTCTCTGGAAGTTGCACATATTCTTGAAAATATTTCATATGTGCTTCTTTTGCAACTGTCAAATGCCAGCTATGAATCTTTGTTTGTTGATTATATACTTTTCCAACTTACTGATCCATCTTTAATAGGATTTATGTAATCTTCTCTTCTTCCTGTTGTTATAGTGTGCAAATGATCCAAGTCTTCTCCCTCCATATTGTTGTCCATTGGCTCCATGTATCAAGGGCCTACATATGGATCCAAGGGTTGAACCAATTTTATTCCATCTACATCAAATGCCATAGTGTCTTTCTTTAGGTTAATCACTGCATAGTTATCATAGGCTACCTGGAAAAGCATGATAGGGGGTGGGGCTATGGAATGGTAAATTCACAGATACTTGCGCAACTCCTCCCATGGGTCCTTGTGAGGGTCCCATCAAATTCTAAGGAGGTCCCATTCAAATCATTTGAGGAAATTCATTCACCAAATGCCCTTTTGTATACCATCTAGTACACCAGACCTGTGGTTGTCCTGGTCTAGGTATCATCAATTATTGAATATTTTCTGTAAGTGTTGATATGTTCCCTTGTATTTGTTCTAAATTTGCATCTATTGGGGGTCTGGTAACTTTTAGGCTCCCTGGATATCCTTCCATGGCTTCAATCTTCATTGATTTCTCCAAGGCATCTTTCAAAGTGGCTATATGTTGTTGCGTTAACCGAATCCTTGTAAGAGGTAGAAATCCCTAAATATACCATTTCTTGAGCTCATAATATGGTTAATTAATAATGATTATTAAGATCCTTTTTGTTCGGTATTATATGTGTATTTCACTATTTTGATGAATTTTTTGAAGGATTCTTATATCAAATCTCCATAACTTATACCAGGTATGTATAATTCAAGTTTTGTGATGGTTTCAAGTATAATTCAACATGATTTAATGATTCCAAGGAGCTAATTCGTGATCTATGTGTCCTAGGGAAAAATTGCAGGGCATTTTTCCATCCAACACTATGTCTAGTACTCCATCTGGCACTGCATCCGGTACTCCATCTGGCACTGCATTCGATACTCCATCCTGCACAAAAACTGTGGGCGAGCTAACAATTTTTATATTGGCGGCCAGTAATGGGAAAATCGACGACATGGATTTTTCTCATGCTCATAGCCTCCAGCTACTGAGATTTTGAAAACTTTGATTCGGTTTTTATGATGAGCATGGATTGGCTCACTTAGTTTCTAGAATCCACCGGCAGTTAAAACGCATTAAGTGTAATTTATTGTTTTTAGAGTGTTGGCAAATGTTTAACAAGTAGCGTATGCTTGTCATTGATGGCAAGTACAACAGTGGAGATGGCAGGATAAGAAAGATAAAATCACTTGGGGATTCGGACGTGAAAGCTCAGGAGGAACAACATTGAAGAAAACGCACGCATCAAAGCTCAAGATACAGGAGTTTGTAGAGGAGAAGGAAGACAGATATCTAGTGACCGTTGGATCCCATCCAAAATTCCTGACAACATGAGGGCCGTCAGATATGAATAAAATCAAGAAGAGTGCACGCAAAAGAGGAGAATAGATCTCAGGCCACCGTTGGATCGGGGAAAACCTGCATGGTGTTTAAAGTGCAAGGAGAAAATGGGCTCACAAAACCCCGATCAGTGAGGGCCAGCTGTTAGTGTAATGGAGCGTCGGGAATTTGGCCGATCGGGAATCCCGTGGGTGTATGCATTGAGGCATCACAAACCCCGTAGCCCCGACAGGGTAAGGCTGTGGTCACGGAGTGATGGTCACGTTGACCAGGAGCTAAGCTCAGGAGGGCTAGCGTATGAAAGGAGCCATCGGGAATCGGAGTTTCACGAGTCCCGTGAACAATTACAACAGAAACCCCAAAATCACGATGAAGGAAATCTCGACTGAACCTAAACCGTCAGATCAACATGTGATATAGACCATTGATCCTGCTCACAACAACAGACCACGTCAGCTAGTGACACGTGGCACAACCAGGTACTGACAGGTGTCAGGAAGATTCAACACCTCAGGCACATATAAGTCACAAATTAGAGTGACACATGGTAGTATTTAACACGTGTCAAACCACGTGTGACGTCAGGAGAATATCGGGGATTGGGACTTTGAAATGACAAAGTCACTTGACATCAGGAATGTCGATTTATCGATGAGCGATTTAATCGTAGCCACTAAATAAAGATCGCATCTGGACCGTTGATTCAAGTTTGTATCAGAGTTTCACGGATCACGAATTCAAGAGGCGAAGAACTCATTGCATCAAGAATGTCGATTTCGCGATATGCAAAATCATGAAATGATCTGAGCCGTTAGATCAAGTGTTGATCAGGACCATTGATCACAACCTGTATCTGAGTTTCGGGGATCGTGAATTCATGAGGAAAATAACACAATGCAATGAAAATCCTGATTTTGTGATATGCGATATTGCGAGTGAATCTGGACCGTCAGATCCAAAAATGATCAGGACCGTAGATATAACTCCATATCGAAGTTTCAGGGATCGCGAATTCAAAATAGAAAGAACTCAATGCAACAAGAATTTTGATTTCGCGATATGTAAAATTGTGAAGTGAATATGGACCGTCAGATCCATAAATGATCAGGACCGTAGATGTAAGCTCCACATTGGAGTTTCGAGGATCGGGATTTGTATGTGACTAAAACTATGAATGCCAAGAGTGCCGAAATCATGATATATGAAATATCGATTAGATCTGAACCGTTGGATCAAGTATTGATCGCAGGGCTACTGTTGCATGCAACATTGAAACTGCCAGAAACCACTGATGGTCTCAGCCAGAGGACTAGAAGACACTTGGGAAAATGGCCAAAGAAGCTGAAGAGTTACGATGTTGATCACGTAGATCACTCAAGAGGTGGAGAAGATTTGCGCGGTTGAAGCATGCAGAGGAATGGAGAACACTGCATGCACAAGGTGCACAGAAGCTATAAATACACAATACAGAGAAGAGAAGGGGTTGGTGTTGTTGTTGCGATTGGAGGTTGTTGTGGTGATTCATGTGTGAAGAAGAAGGAGAGTGCAGCAGCTGAATAGCACAAAAGAGGAATTTGTTGGGACCACATATTGTACCTTTTTGCTCATACTTTTTGCCATAATTATACCCTTCATCACCTGTATTTAGACTCATATTATCACTTCATCTGATCACTCCAAGGTATACAACGTCCTTTCTCATCACTATATGTTTAAT